>JALPQI010010131.1:0-49815 GCA_025490895.1 Thaumatotibia leucotreta | reverse complement strand
CAACAGTCGCGAATTAACTCGTCGCCGTAAACTTGAGTAAAGCATTGAACGAAAAACTTGGAAACTGTCGCGCTGCGGCCAATCGGAATACAAAGATGTTATATCACTGCTGCCAAAAGTGATGACTAATTTATTGGTTCAAAGAACTTACACTTGTATTCATTCCTGGAATATTAGATGTCATATTTTAAAGAAAAAAAGGCTACCAACCCACTTCCTCAGCTTTAGCGGCTGATGACTAACCCACTTACTTATTCATAAGCGTCTCCTAACTTAGCAAGCCGCTAAGTAGTGTTTGTCACTTTCGGTCTTATGTACATATTGATAAGCCCGAAAGGGACAAACAATATATGTATATATTTGCGGACGATTGTGTTAGACACATGTCTTTGAGTGATTAGCTTCACAATACCATTGACTAAATTCGCTGTGATCGACGGAAGGTCGTCTGGTGTAATTGGAAGCACGTTGGACCGGCAATCCAGAGGAAACGGGTTCGAATCCCGTGACAACCAGAGTCTTTCGCAGTTGATTTTTTCTATGGTAAGCACATCTGTTACGGCATTGTGGGATATATATTTCACTTTATTATTGGAAATGTAGTAACCATACTACACCGCACTCTTCTACCGTAACTCTTCCCATGGGCGGCGTAAGAGTCGGCTAAGGGATTAAAGTGTCACTGACCATTTATTTATCGAAGGTGGGCAGCAGCAGTGGATTGACATAGGCTGACGATGGGATGATAAATAATTGGAAACGAGCACTTTCGATTTATTTTTATGAACCCTTCATTTGAATTTTTTATTTTCATTTGTAACCATAGTATTTATTTCCACAGATGTTTAAGAAAATCTGTTTTATGAGTAATCCCCAAAATATAAGTAATCCACAGCTGAAATTTAACTTACCACAACAGTAATTCGAATAAATCACCCCAAACCCTTCGTCTTAAGTAGCGACATTAAAATCGTAGTGCCACCAAGAAGCGACATTCTTCGCATACCTCCCGCTATTAGGGAGAATTGGGTCACTTGGCCACGAAAGTTCTGGAAGCATCTGGAACTTTCTTGAATGGCCCCGAAATTCTCTAGGTGACTAGGGAATAGAGAACTTGTGTTATGGCCAGTCATTTTTGTCGCGAGTTAGTAACATACGTGCCAATAGAGAATTAAGCTAATAATTGTATGACTCGTTTCACTTTACGACAGCTTTAGTTAGGTTTCAATACTTCATATCTGTATTACAATATTTGATAATAGGTATTTAACTTGTCAGTTAGCGATATATTAGGTATGTGATGAGCAGAGACCGGACAAATGTGCGTCATTGCTCGCAATAATACGGACATGACTCCAAAGTTGATTGAAAAATTACCTATTTGTCACCGGTAACTAAGAAAACCTTTGTAAGTAGTCACTTCAAAGCTTCGAAATCAAATTTCAAGAAATTATTCGTTTAATTATTCATTTAATCAAATTTTGAGTATCCATATTATTGCGAACAATGACGCACATTTGTCCGATCTCTGGTGATGAGACACATTGTGATTGATACTAGAAATGAGTGAGTGAGAAATGAGTGTCTTTTCAATAGGACTTATTTCCTCTCAGTCAACAAGGGTTATTTTTTTCTATTTTCATAAGAGAAATAATCTCTATTGACAAAGTGGAAATAAGCCCTTTGAAAAGACTCCTCAAATGTCAGACAGGTTTGACTGATTAATTCGACACAAACAAAAAATGGTCATGTCTTTTAAGTCTCCGGAAAAATTGTAAAAAGTGCCACCTACAGTATTTTGGTCGTAATCGAATTGAGAGAACAAACAGTTACTTATAAAAAGAAAGAAAAATAATTTATTTTTGACACAACATAAACTCATTAAAACATCAAATAAACTTGAATGTAAAAAACAATTGCCACAAAATGGTCTCCAATTCAACATATTGCGTGGCTGTAAACACAGTCCAGCGCTGGTCTTCCATTGGAGCCATTAGTGACGTCACTTACAATCTAACATTAATCGTTATGTAGTTTTTACTGATGAAATTGGCGTCGATATTTTGTTGGCGGATATCGCTAGTGACGTGTGGTTATTTCCTTTCAAAGCCGAAAGGTTCGAGTTTTATGTTTGGTTTACTTTCATTTTGCAGGATTACCTTCCAAGGGGCGACGAATGCGGCGATATTTCGCTTTCAAATATCTCCTTTTTATGATAAAAAGAACGGTGATTTCGGAAGAAACATTTAGAATTCATAGACGTATTCGTAATGCCTTTTTAGCATGATTCTTATTTATACCTTACACACATGTACAAATTAAACTTCCAAAAACTTTATACGAATAACGGTACCCACACTGTAGGATTACACCAAAATAAATGAATCATCCCCATTTTACATGTAGGGAAGGTGCCCGAACAAAAAATCCTTTCCATATTTTATTCTACAACTTTGTCGGCGTAATAGTATGTATACCTGTACCAAATTGCAAATTTCTAGTTCTTACGGCCATTGAGCTATGCTGCAGACAGACAGAAGGACAGACGGGCGTTGCAAAACTGTAGGGGTTTCTAGTTTACTACGCAAGCCATAAAACACCCAGAACCTAGGAACAAATAAGTGTGCTCATCACACAAATATATTGGATGCCCTTATTAACATTTAACCCCAGAGTAATAGGCAGGATCACTACTACCAAACTAAGCTACATAAACCGTTATCTTTGGCTGTAGGTTTGGCTGTGCTGTACTGTTGAAGAGATAGAGATTTTACTGTGATGAGTTGAGATGACCCTTCTCTATCTGTTTCACACTTTAGAAGTAGGTAATTTCATTATGTTTGTGGTTATTTTAATTTTAATAACCTATGTATCTATATGTATTAAAAATCATGTTCTAGGAAGAGCGGGGGCTCCCAACACAAGCAACTTCTTGCTTACCGGGAGACTCCATCCCCTGGTTCATTGTAAATGTGTATTTTTTGAAATAAAGAATTTTGTATTTTGTATTTGTACTGTTAGGTAATGGGCATTTCTCCGAGCGTTTCAACCGCCATGACTTCGGTGGCAACATTATTACGCGTTTACCGTGGGTATCTCATTTGTTTTGGATATCTTGGTAAATGTCGTTGACAACTATCGAGATATCTAAAAAAATATGAGATACCCACGTAGTCAAAGTCACGGAGGTTGAAACGCCCGGAGAAATGCCCTAATAGGTGACGAGTCCTATATCCAGAAGTAGGTATACGAGTGGTTGATATTATAACCATGCATATTACATTCGTTCCACGAAATGATGTTGTTATCATGGTCCTAATAACAATGAAAAGGCACTAAATTGTGAAATTATTCACGTCTCCCAGAACAATAGGAAAACAGTAATTCTTGGAAAGAGGGTGGTGTTCAACCGTGTGTCCTTTGATGTCAATAATCAGCTTCTTGAATATTCATATCGTAACTACTTGGATAAAACCACATGAAACACGTATGACACTTTCATTGCCAACGAGTGCTACATGTTACACTCGTAGCCGATCCCGTGATTTTCCCGCTTTGTACCGAAAATGGACCTCCCACAGAGAACTCCCCTCGGGAGTTCCCGGCGTTTAATGTGATCGCCAAGTGTAATACGATGTCTGGTTGACGTAACCAAAGACCGAAGAGCTGACGGCTTCCTCGCACAACACATCAGTATTGCGATACAGCGAGGAAATGCCGCCAGCATCCTCGGTACAATGCCACAAGGGCCAATCTTAAGTTAGGTTAGTAAGATTTAATTTATGTAGGTATATAAATTATACAGTTTTCAAAAAGTAGTGCAGGTAATTTATGGTGTGGAATAGAAAGGTGAAAAAAACCATAATGGTATTTATTTTATAGGTGACTATTAAGTAATAATACTGCATGAAAATGTATGCGTGTTCATAATGTTTATATGTATAATTTCTACTAGCAATTTACGCTGAACCGATTTTTCAAATTGATTACAAATGTTCAGCTGCAGAACCCTATCAAAAATCTTCAAGCCCTTCAGAATGACAAATCGAACGAATAGTAGTAGTAGTAGTAAAACGCTTTATTGTACAGAAAAACAAATCATGACATGACAAATAACTTAAAATACTCGTAAGTACAAAGGCGAACTTATCCCTTTAAGGGATCTCTTCCAGTTAATCTTCACGTCACGTGTCGTTTTCCATACATATATTTTTCGCTTATCCCATCATCATCACCATCAGCCTATGATAGTCTACTGCTGGACGTAGGCCTCTTTTATTAACTATGCGTATAAACGCATTAGGAGGAAAATACCCATAATGGCCACGCTAGGCAAGCGGATTGGCGATCGCAGTAATGTGTCCACTATGACGACGCTGCTGCCCATCATCAATCTCTTATCAAATAATGGTCAGTGACACTTCAATCCCTTGGTCGGCTCTTACGACACGCGCAGGAGGAGTTGGGGTGGCTACAAATGTATTCTTATTGCCACACGGCTTAATTGCAATTGCCTAGTTTTTCTTTAAACTTCAACTCTGACACAGAGTGGATTTACCCGAGTTTGAAGTTAAGCGATTCACATGTAGGCAGAAGGATAGCATTGAAGTGTTCAAATATTTTTGATCAACGTAGTTGCTCCTATATTTAATGGCGATTGTAATATAATACTTGTTTACTGTCAACGTTGCCCGAACACAGATAAATTGATGGAACATTTACTATTATTAGGTATCGGGAGACTCCCATTCCCATCTTAGGACTAAACGGAAACTAGGTACAGACAAAGTACATGAACAGGAGTAGTATACGTTTCATACAAACTTTTTGTATTTATGTAATTGAGGCCTGGCCCCAATTTCACAACATTGACAAGTCCTACAATTGTAAATCTACGGTTTCTCCAATAGGGAGCGTCTATAGGCTACAGTTACCGCTTATCATCGGAAGGGCCGTGCGTTTGTTTGCCACCAGCATAAAAATTAGTGATATTTTACAATTGTAATTATGGTGAAATAGGCCACAGCAGTGTTAATGTAATGTATTCATGAAATCGTATTTCAATTTATTTTTACAGTGCATGGATCTCCATTATGCTGTGAAAAGGTACAATGAAATTAATCATCATCATCAGCCTATGATAGTCCACTGCTGGACGTAGGCCACTCCTATTAACTATGCGTATAGACGCATTAGGAGGGAAATGCCCATAATCGCCACGCTGTGCAAACGGATTGGCGATCGCAGTAATGTGTCCTATATGATGACGCTGCTGCCCGTCGAATCTTACGACACCCGCAGGAGGAGTTGGGTTGGTGATGAATTTATTTTTACTGCCGACAAAGATAGTTAGTTGCCTTTCGTTTAAGCATTGGTATTAGTCGAATATTAATAATATATGAAGAATTTAGTCTAGTTTGTATCTATTTGCATTTTGCATGCCAACTGCTGGTAAAATATGCATGTTTTAATATATTCAGTCCACCTTGTATACCATATTTTATGCAAAATAAAGAGATTTGATTTGATTTGATTTCATTACGATTGACGATTAAGCGAGTAAATTAATACCAATCGCTAAGATTGGCAACTTGTCTAAGCACCCAGGCATCGTCATTTCCTACAACAAAATAATGTAATCCGCAACAGTGAGTTGCAATAGGCGATAGTGGTGCCTTCCGATGATGATGAGGTACTCTTGTACCCTCGCAAGGCCAGAACTGTTTTATTAACTTGCATTTATTTAATTTCGATAAAAAATCTGTTAAACTAAAATCCAAGTGGGTAAAACTTTCAATGTCAATTTTTGGAATTTTTCTTGTATGGGCTGGTCCTTAGGATGATACTACTGTTTTGACTACGACCTAAGCCCCATAAATCATGAATGGCCGACAGTCTCGGACGGAGCAAATAACGCGATCTAACTTGTTCAATAAATACTGATCTGTTGCTAAGGAATCCTGACACAAACTGCGATATTGGATGTTGGCACATTATTGGCCTACTAACGATAGCCTATATTTATTTGGCCCTTTCTAGCTGAGTATACCTAGTATGTGGGTGAACCAACTTTTTTTTTGTCTGCCATGGTTACTATAAGTTAGGAATTAGGATATTATATTTTATAATAATTGTATGCTAAGAAACTAGTAAGATACCTAATGCCAGTTTCAAGTATTAGGACTTAAAAATAGGTCATTGTACCACAATGTTGTATAAGGATATTAAATTGGATTCCACTTATCGTTAAACATTTTAAAAATATATTAGAAATCAGCATGTTTACAGTATTTTCTATGAAAAATTATATCCAACCCGTATTCAAGAACCGAGAGTATAATGTGGGCAGTTTCAATACGGACTCAAAGTTGTAAAGGACTACTTAATATACCCCATAGTCCGGACACCATGAGAATTTTTAACAGCCCGGCTGTCAAAAACATTCTTAACCCTTATTTATGTTTGGTGGAAAGCCCACTAAAGTTCCGTTACATATTTCAAGCCATCTAAATCTTGATACGTGCTTGGAAATTTGATACTAATCTATGCCAGAAATATGTGCTCGCTTTTTAACTTATTGCAAGGGGTTAAGATGCAAAATTGTTTAGATATAATTGGGGTAGATTGACATACTTTGGAAGCATTTATACGTATGTCAATAATGTGGACGGTTAAAGTGTATCGTTAGTTTAGGAAGTTTACCGTTTTTCTTTGGGTTGGGTAGAAAAAGATAATGCTGTCGTAATTTTATTGCGTTAATATTTTTTGTTGCAATAGAAAATCCTTATTTACCTTTATCTACATTCAATATATTTTTTATTCAGCTTTCAGGTTCGGCAACCCAGTCTACGAAACCGGAAAATTTGGGCAGAGTTTGTGTGTTTAATAAAGGCATTTTTTGTCACATAGTAGGTACAGTTAAGTGCAATATATTAAAAGAATGCCCTTATAAATATGTGCAATGTGCATATGTATTGAGACATTATTCTTGAGCATTTTGACATTACGAGTGCAAAAAAAATTAAATTCAAAACAAGTAAATGAATACCTAAATGAAAACACGACCGCAGGGATCGACACAAGTTACGAATTTCCTTTTCACACGTGTATTGTACGACGTTTTTCAGTACAGATGGCTCTCCGAAGTTTTGATCTGACAAAACTTTAACCATGGACTTCTCGAACTAGTGCGTAAAAAAATACCATCTGTACTGAAAAAGTATCAATCCTACGAATCCACCAATGCTTTTATATCTCGCATAAAACGATAAATGTCATGAGTTCTTTTAAAAACATATTGAATACAGCTGTAAAATCTACCTTTCAGAAGACAGGGATGAATAAAACTTGTTCATTAGGTACTTGGAAAAACTTTAAGATAAATTCAATGATCTCATTACTTAATTGAATTAAGAAGTTCGTGCTTAGTTTAAATTTTAAATTACTAAACCTGTTCAAATGCAGCGATTTTCTTGTAAAATACTCACATTTTCATCTTAAATTTCAAATGGTTGCCAAATTCGGTTTTAAGTAAAATGTTAGTTTTGACGTTCTTTTTCATCAAAGTAAACAAAAGACCTGTTGGGGTGATGGGACAGAGACTCGTATTATTTTATTATGTTTTCAATGTTACGATAAAGCAATCGGACTCTCTTAACTAACAAGGGGTGAGAAAAGATAATATTTATTTGGTGGCGAAATATTATTACCTGTTAATTTGAAAATGAGATCGAAAAATCGATAGTGGTTGGATATTGTTATATTTGAATGCCCGGCCGTGTGGTGACGGCAGTAAGAATACATTTGTCACTACCCCAACTTCTGCGGGTGTCGTAAGAATCGACTAAGGGATTGTAGTGTCACTGACCATTAATTGATAAAAGATTGATGATGGGCAGCAGTGTTATCATAGTGGGCACATTACTGCGATCGCCAATCCGCTTGCCCAGCGTGACAATTATGGGCATTTACCTCCTAATGCGTCTATACGCATAGTTAATAGGAGAGGCCTACGTCCAGCAGTGGACTATCATAGGCTGATGATGATGATGAATATTTGAATGAAAGATATTAATGAATACCTCGATATTGTTGATTACTGTTTCGTTGTCGATTGAGTTCATAGTTTAGTAATCATGGGGTTACCATGAAGTACTAATGCGATTCAGTTTAGGTCGAGAGAAAGCCAAGGGATAAAGCTATACGAATCGTATATCTCTGCACCTTTTCCTGAACCTAAACTGAATTGCATTAGTACGTCATGGTAACCCCCCAGTAGCCGTACCATGACTTGACATGTAACGGTTACGTTAGGTTTGAAAGCGACATGGTGACATGCTAGCGATCCCATGTCGCCTTCGTTAACGGAAAAGTGGACAAAATGCCGGAGCGGGGTTTAGTGGGTAGGGCCGAGCTCTCCTCTCTCTAAGAGAGGCGGGAAATGTGGATGAGTCCCACATACCCCTCCATAATTATGTTATTTATGTTAATATATATGTTCGTTTGTAAGGTTTGTATCTATGGGCCTTCGATGCCTGAAAATAAATGAATTATTATCCCCTTTATTCATTTCTTTTCTTAAGTTAGGCTTGTTATAAAAATGTCTATAAAAGTAAAATACAATTATTATTATTTGTATCTCTCTTTCATCGCGGGCCTATAAATCCCGGTCTTTTGATATGCTTGCGCGGGGATACAGATCCAACACGTAGAGGCCCTTTGGAGAAATTTACTGTGTTTTACAACAAAAAATAGATATTCGTGAACCGGTCCCAGCAAGCATACAGAGGTTATTGGAGATTATAAGGAAAAGACTAATGGGTTATGGTGACGAAGGTTGGATGGATAAGAGATGGAGCTATAGAAAAGAGGTCCGGACACCTGCCATAAAATAATTTCTCTTTGCTATCGAGGCAGGCGGTGACTCGCCGCCGACTAGATGGACCCCCGTAAATGCCGTCTCAAGAGACAGCCAGGGGCAACTATTATTATTATTATATTAAGGGCTTTTCCGCGGCAGGAGGGACGACGCGCAAATGCGTTCCCCGATACGCAAAAAAAAAAAAAAGTTTTACTTGAAACGTAAAGATTAAAATGATAAGAATATGTTATGTTTAAATGAAATTGGTGACGACGGGGCCAAAAATCTGTAAGTGTTCTAACCCTTCAAGTTCGGTGTCGTAAACTCTGAGATGAAATGGCAATTTGTACAAACAGTGTAAAAGCTAGTACCTTAACTCTATACAATTACATTCTGTTTTGATAGAATTGTTTTGCAACTCTCAGGTCCTGTATTCACCGTTTCCGAGTAAACAGTATCAGATAACATTTATCTGCTGTTGCATTTCGACAGTTTCAGGAAAATAAATTTATTTATTCCTCTATTTAACCAGAGTAATTGTGAATGTTCTTGTTGTGCATTCAAAATAGTTGCTAATTATTTGACATTAAAGGCACTTACTTTTCCAAAATCTCTTCTTTTGCTGTTCTGACACCTGTACCTCTTGAGACATTGATTTGTAATGTAGTAATTCGTACACTAAATATTTTTCTGTAAGAAGTCCACTACTTTATATTTATTCATTAAAATTATTTTTATAAAATACAGTCCTATGTCCGTTTCTGAAGGAACTTTCCACCACGTTTTTCAATAACAAATTCTTTAAAGTGTAATATTTATTATTTTTCATCACATTTAGCTAGAGGTAGAAACTAGCCCAATCCTCGTTACCCTAATTAATAATGTTTAACAATAGAAACTATCTGTTTTGCCCTATGGCGAGCATTTGAATAAAATTATTCTTTATATAAATCCTATTCTTTGCGTCTTTTCATTATGAATAATTTATACAGTCAGGAAAACACTTCAGTTATCAGATAATAAGCAGTTAAATAACACTTCTCGTATACGACCTATGACTGACAAACGTATGAAAAAACAGGCATCCATTAGTTTAATTTAAAAAAGGTACCACAGGACAATTTCTACCCGAAATTTAAATAATTAACTAATATAAGGTTTTGGTATCCTAATAAAATGAAAATTTCTAAGCTAAAGTCAAGTAACTTAGCGATCTATATCAATATTTCTACGCTGAAGTCAAGTAACTTAGCGATCTATATCAATATTTCTACGGTGAAGTCAAGTAACTTAGCAATCTATATGAATTTCAAGTATCTTTCGCAAGATACTTGATTTCAAGATAGAGTTAGGGTATATACTTGACTTTAGCGTAGAATACCCCGTTGAAAAAAGATACTTGGATTTTTGAAAGTTCTGTAACTACAAAACTATTCAGTAGTAAAAAAATTTTTTTTGATAAATTTCGAGATACTTGATTTCTGCGTAGGGCAGCCGAGCTGGCCTAGCCAAGATGCCAATCTATAATCGTATACGATAAGTAAAAAAAATATGAAAATTACAGATTCGATTACATTTATTACATTCCATTACATTACATGTCGCTAGTGATCGTTATCAACGTGCATTGTCCGCCGCAATGGCTATGGTTGACAGAAAAAGTAACAAATGTGAAATGCTTAATTTGTTCTACTACTCGTACTCTCAAAAAAAATAGTACTCTCCTTAGGATACATACAAACTTCATCCTAATTTAAAAAATAAAAATCTAATGTCATTAATTTATGACACATAATAGTACTTAAATGATATTTTGCGATGTCTTTATTTTAATCAAAATGAATTTGACGTGAACGTTCTGTTTAATATATTGAAGTGGGTGAAGACACATTTATCAGCATGTGTACGCATTATGTCTAATAAAATTGGCCGTATAGTATGAAACGTGTAAGCATGCGTACGCGTGCGGAAAGCTGGACGCGGTCCCGTACTAAACTGACATTTTCTATACGTATAGACAAAATGCGTACCTAAACATGCTGATAAATGTATTTTCACCCTTACTCGTTTAATCAATGTAATTTGAATAAGTGATTTAAATATGTGTCGGTAATTAATTATTATAATTAAAATTACTATAATTTCTGATTTTTTTTCAATTGATATAATACCTGTGTATTTGATTTTTCTGTCAACCATACTTTGCCACTAAGACCGCACGTTGATAACGTATTATTGTATACGATTATAGAATGGCATCCTGGCTAGTGCCTAGGCCTGCTGAAGTGCTGACATAAACTATGGCAACATTTAACCTTTTAATGTTCATCACAATGAACAATTGAACATGATCTCCGACCCACTTTTTGTATTTTTTTAAGACAGAATTTACTGCTCTACACAATGACCGGGAGGTTAGAACTCATTTTTTTTATTTGTCAATTTAAGGGAGTCCAGCTACTGACTACGATATCTTTGTGCCGGACTATCAGCTAGTTTAGAAAGCAGATAGATGCGCGACTCACAGCTCGCTGTAAACCGTCGAGGTTCTATTTGCGACTAGGGACAAAATGGTGTCCACGCGACTGACAGAAACGGGATTTGTTTTTGTATGTACCGTTAATACTTACTACTTGTTTAGTAATTTTTTGGGCACCCAACACAAAAAAATGCTGAAACTTCAACTGCTTACATTAGGCTAAGAAACGAACCTCGACGGTAGCAAATAAGCTTACGATGCCATCATCGTGATTACGAATAAGCTTGTTTGCTACGAAAGACGATCGAAGACCAGCGAGGAAATACCGTCAGCGTCCTCGGCTTTGATTTAATTAATATATATACAATTATACCTACATTGTACAGATTTATTAATAATGATTCAAATTACATGTCACTATATTATTTCTAAAATACATTATAACATAACTTATAAGTCAATTACAATTTCATTAAACTAACTACATCTAAACATATCAAAATGAAAACAATGAAACAATAATTAAGAAGACAATTAAAAAAAATTAAAGGTATAAGTACAGTACTAAATCAACACTAAGCTAATCGAACAACCCGCCCCGCGTCACAGATTTGTAAATAAAGATATTAAAAACTTATCCACACAAAAAGTAGTACTTATAAATCTTAATTTTTTTTCTTTCACGTGGAGCTCTAAACGCTTTTCAACTTATCTGTAGCGTCCCAATCGCAAGGCTGTTTATACAGTGTGTTATTTTCTTACTGACACTTATTTTTATTCCGATAATATGGGCACCGTAGTAACTCTTTCAGTGTTTGAATAGAGACTAGGCAATAACGGTGCGCCGCCAGAGGGCGTTGGATCGGTCGTCAAAACTAACGTCTTGTCGAATATTGGCTGGCTAGAAATTATGTTTGAAACAGAGGTTCCGTTGGCGGGCAATCTCTAAAAATGTCCTATTTTCACTACATTTTCCTTACATTTTGTATGAATAAATATAGTAGGCTTAATGATGGTACCGAGTCTAATCGATTGTCGTCGTTGTTTGTTCTAACAAGTATGCAAGTGCGAACCTGGGGTGCAATTTTTGAATCTCACCAGTGTCTTATTCTCACCGAAAACAAGTGACTTCCTTTGAGTTCGTATTTTTGAAATGTCATCGGTGACTAGAATTGTCATACCTATGTATCGCTTTACGAGTGCCCCCACCCACTCGATTTGAAATCACCGTGTGATTATTTTTGACAGTTGACTTAGTGACATCTGCCATCTTTCAAAACTTTAGTTTTGTGTTCAAATGACATTGACACTTCGTTTTACGTTCGACCGCTTTGACAGAACCTAATATGAGTTATAGGTAGTAGGGAAAATAAAAACCGATACTAAGGGCAGCACTATTACATCTGCACAAAAAGGAACGTGACAGGATAATTGTCTATGACCGATTGTACACTTTCTGCATGTTTGTAAAAAACGTGTGAGTCAAAAATACGGCATTTGGGAAACAGTAACATCAAAGCACAGGCGATAATTTTAGTCACCAGTGATCTCGAATATCATCGGTGAAATTCAAAAATCGCATTCCTGGTCGTGACGATTAGACCACTGGCGTATACAGCGTGTTTTTCTGCATATAACTATATTCTATAACTTTAAGGGAAGCTTATTTAGGTCAAATATAATTAATTTCTCTAAGAAACTAGTGTTTTAACTCTTACCGTTATTGAGATATTAAAAAAATAAGTTTAATCACTGAACATGTGTATTGCAACCTTTATTACATTCTAATGTTACTTATTTTGACATGTGCCGTCAGTCACTTGAGATTAACTTTTATTTTATTCTTAAGGTTCTCTCACACTTACCATTTCATTTATTATGTATGAAAACAAAAAAAAAATTTTTTATCGAATTTTCCAAAAGCCGATATACCAGACAATTTCTATTAATGGCCCAAGTAACCTGTCTAATTTATCGCAAATCGAAACGAACACCCTGTATTATTAGAATGGCTCTTATATAACTATATTAAAAAGGGCAATTAACGTACTTACAGATCTTTTCTTTGTGTCTTAAGCATAAGCCGGAGGACATACAATCACAAGTGCATGAATGCTTATTACCTATCTTGCATATGGAATTGCTGTTTTGTATGATATTTAAATATGTTACGACGTACTTACACAAGATTAAAGTGTATAATCACATACCTATTTTTGAGCATTTTTACATTTATATTCACCTTATTTTCCCTTCGACGATAAGTAAATACGCTTTTTTAAATCAAACTAATACTACAGAACTCCAAAAAGAAACGAAATCGAAGAACAACAATCAAGATAACTGACGAAAATAATACACTGAAAAGAAAACTTGGGAAACGGATTTCGGAGTTACTCATACATTTGTAAGGCAGTGAAGTGAAATGATTCCGACTAGGAGAAAAATATCATATAATACGCATGATTTGTTTCATCATCATCATCAGCGTCTCTCAGTCCACTGCTGGACGTAGGTCTCCTATTAACTATGCGTATGGACACATTAAAAGGTAAATGCCCATAATCACCACGGTGGGCAATGTTGGCAACTCCAACAAAATGTAATAATTCATTCACTCAGTGTCAATGTTTTTCAGTTCATTCATTTGTTCTTCCCTTCTTATATCGGTCATGAAGCTGTGAATACGTGCTGTGCAGTGTGCTAGTTAATTTTCTATTAAATAAATATTGTACCTACCTCAAACTGAGCCTTGTTCCTAAATCCACCTACAGTTCATGGTCCCCTGAACAGGCAAACGGGTTGGTGATCGCAGTTTCAACCGCCGTGACCTCGGTGGTAGCCCTATCACACGAATCCCGTGAGAGATGCAAAAACTTTTGGATATATAGGTAGACGTAGTCGACAACTACCAAGATATCCAAAAAATGTATGAGATACCCACGGAAATCAGGTAATAATGCTGCCAACAAAGTCATGGTGGTTGAAATGCTGGAAAAAATGCCCTTTTACAACATAAAATTATAAAAAAAAACATCAATAACATAAATTAAAGACAGTTGAACACAGATATTACAGAGGTACAGATGATAGCCTTGCATCCATCGTCTCACAAAATCGCAGGCATGTAAGTACGAGTATTGTAAGTGTCCTAATTAAAATAAGATGTAATGAAATTAAACTAATAATCTTGATAAATAACTACTTGTTTAGTATTGTTAATAATCGTAAAATATGAATATCGCTAACAATCATATTCTTTACAATCCCTCCAAAACCCAATCTGACATTACTTTTTTTAAAGTTATCATAACCACGACAAGACCCAGAGAATTTAATTTAGGCTAAATGCATACATTATCATATCAATATAAGGCCATAAACAGAATATAAGCATGATGTTTCTTACAGATGGTAAAGTCCATTTCAAATACGAACTCCCGATTCCACTTGACAAAGTCATTAGGCGTCTACAATAGGATCAGTGACAACAAAAGATACCGGGCCAAACCCTTTTGTGGCATGATATTTTATTATTTTATGTTACATCGGTGTTCGACACGTGCCAATTTGTGGTGGACCAATTAAATGACAAAAGTTTTGAGTGGCATCGGGCCTTCGTGTTTGAAATGGACTACACCTGCTAACTTTTGGTACGGCCACTGAATATTTCAATATTATGAAGCTATGTTGTTCTTGACTATTGTTATAAATCCAAATATAGTTTCGTACCCAACAGGTGTCTAACAGATCGCATTACTTTCACTTGAATCATTTTAAGCGCTCCGTACTAAGTGTTCAATGCCGCTTCTTATTTTATTTCATTGAATTAATTTTCATTTCAGTATTGTGGGTATTTCGTTTAAAATAAGACAGCCCTGAGTTCATACTTCATACTCGTAGTAACAAGATAATTCTTTATTTTTAGGATTCAGTACTATATACCTAACAATATTAGATAATACTGAACCTTCCTGTCTATATACAAGATGTTTTGAAATATATTATTTATGAACAAACAATCTAAATGGTCGCGCACCGTGCGGTTTCAGAGGAACTTCCTCCCGCGGACGGTCCGTCTGTGGAATGAGCTCCCTGCCGAGGTTTCCCGTTGGACTACAATATGGGGTTCTTCAAAAAAGGAGTGTACAAGTTCTTATTGGGTCGGCAACGCGCATGTGATACTCCTGGGGTTGCAGGCGCCCATAGGCTACGGTGACTGCTTTCCATCAGGCGGGCCGTATGCTTGTGTGCCACCGACGTGGTATAAAAAAAAAAAAAGTGGAAAAGAGAAATGCTTATTACCTATGATCAGTTTAAATAAAGCACTTCTACAAAATTGTACCTGGCCTTTAGGAGATTTGACCTCAGAGTATGTTGACTCACGCCCCGCCGTTTATTTTCAAGGAATAATGGTAGACAAAAAAATACCTTGATCCTTATAAATTAGTCGTCAATTAGAACTTAATCAAACCGTTCAACGAAATGTCTATAGTCTTCCACTATTTTCTTGTTTTAATGGTTGAGAATAATGCAATGGTATGAGTTGATTAAATAACAACATATCGTAGAACAGGGTGACTTTGGAAAAAATGGGGTTACTTTGACAAATTTGAAATGGCCAAAAAACCGTCAGTTCAATTTAAATGATACATTTTTGTTATTGGTTTACGTTATAAACAGAGATCGGACAAATGTGCGTCATTGTTCGTAATAATAAGGACATGACTCTAAAATTTATTAAATAATTAATCATTTAATAATTTTCAAAAAAATACCTATTTGGTAGCTATGAAAATCTTTGTAAATAATCATCTTAAATTCAACAGTATTACGTATCTATTATATATATCGTCGCCTAGTACCCACATCACAAGCCTTAATTGAGCTTACCGTGGGATTAGGTCGATTTGTGTAAGATGTCCCAAGATATTTATTATTATTATTTATATCTCCTTGAGGATCACGGGCTCACAAATCCCGGTTTTTTTATAGGCTTGCGCGGGGATATAGATCCAACACGTAGAGGCCCTTTGGAGAAATTTGCTGTGTTGTACACCTGCTGCAACCCATTCACGGGCACAAATACATATCCGTAAACCGGTCCCAGCAGGCGCATAGAGACTATTGAGAAGTAATGGAAAAGACTAATGGGCTATGGTGATGGAGGATGGATGGATCAGAAATGAAACTATAGAAAAGAGGTCCGGACACCTGCCATAACAATGATTTCTCTTTGCTATCGAGGCAGGCGGTGACTTGCCGCCGACTAGATGGGCCCCCGTAAATGCCGTCACAAGAGACAGCCAGGAGCAACACCGGTGTAGGCGGCTCAGGAGTGTAGAGAGGTGTACACCGCTTTCTGCGCAGTGGCTTGACAGCCGCTGCACCAACTCGGGACTTATGCAAATTTACACTTCCACCCCTGGAGCATATAGCTCTGACGACTCCTCTCTGGACGGCCAGTTAAGGCGAGCCAGAGCTGAGAGTCCTACGGGTCCCCTTGGGGTTCCACTCCGACCGACGAAGACACGCCGGAGTCGAGGACCCTGGCCGACTCTCGGGAGCACTCGGATCCGTGGGGTCGCCAACAGCTCGACACAAGCTGCCCTGCGGCCATTATTAACATAGAACACATTTAATGATTTTCGGCACCGGTAGCTAAGAAAACCTTTGTAAATAATCATCTTAAAGCTTCGACATAAAATTTCAGAAAATTGTTCTTTTAGTTATTAATTTATCAACTTTGTAGTCATGTCCATGTTATTGCGAACAATGACGCACATTTTGTCCGATCTCTGGTTATAAAGTACCTTATTAGGTATTAGGTAGGTATGTATCTTGATTAGACTCGCCAAAGGTCTGCCAAATCTGTCTTAAAAAATGAGTTAAAAACGAAGTTTTCAAAATCGCCCCTGCATTTATTACAGTTTTTGAACGGGGTATTGAGTGACGTACATAATACATTGAAAATTGAACACATTTTGAAAGCAAGGTTTGACTTTTGTACGAAACCCTTGTATGCCAAGCCCGACTTGCGCCTGACCATTATTTAACGAAATCATAGTTCGAGCAAGATGCTTTTGCTAAAATAATAAATGGAGAAATTAAACTCTCTACAATATTCAAGGTAAATACGGTTCCAGATGAAAGCACCCTAAAAACATATTACTTAACTGTTTTTAGTACCCAACTAAGGAGTCTTACACTGAGCATGGCCTGACATGCTCTTGGCCGGTTTTTATGATATGATACCTATACCTATTGATATCAAATCGTTGCTCAAAATCGAATTTTAAGGAAGATGCAAAAAATATGGTCACTATTACCACACAGTTATATTTTGAAACGTGGCCGTATACCAGGCATGCGACGATTGAGCTTGATCTGCGACCATATATAACATGGACGTCTAAGGCCAGCTCATAATGCCCCCATAAGCAATTGTTCAATTGTGCCAAGATGGGCAGGACATAGCGCTTTTCTTAACACCGCGCATATTTCGGCGCACCATCCAGGGACCGGATCCGCTATTTTCTCCATACAAAAGAACGGTTCTTTTTTTCGTTCTCTTTCGTTCTTCGGTTTATAAATTTTAAGTTAATGAAGCAATTTAAAAATATGATATTGTAAATTCAATTAAATATTGAGTAGCACATAAAGAATTACCAAGAGACATACCTGATGCTTCTCCTTTTCAGATAGTAAAATTAATTGAACTTACAAAAATAGGTACTCTTTTCATCTGAGAACACAATTAAGCTTACCGCGGAATTCAAGAAAAGAGCGTACTCCCACCCTTAGCGTGCGGCTAAACTGACGCAGAGCGGAGCGGAGATGTGCAAAATTGACCAATTAAATTCTTCAAATTCAAAATTCGAAACACTGTGATGCTGTCTCATTGACCGAGCTCCCACAGCTCCGCTCCGCTCCGCGTCAGTGGAGCTGCACCCTTAAAGTCCAGCAACGCATTTGCGACGCCTCTGGTGTATTCTTGTGTTTTCCATCGGGCGATTCGTCTATTCGTTTGCCACCTATATCTATAGCATAAAAAAAATTAAGCCGATTTGAATAAGAATGTCGCCGTTCATTTATTTATGTAAGATTCCGTTCATATACTTGTTTTCTCAATATTACCTGTTTATCTTTTCATGGCAGACGAAGGAAAGATTTTAATACAACAAAACAAGAATATTAAATCTGATAGAGCTTTTGTCTTCGTCATCGTTATGAGGCCCGAAACCGCGTTTAACATTGCAATTTCTTTTTTATATTATAGTCGCCAAATTCGCCAAATTCAGATGGATTACCTAATTATACACTACATAGCGCTGGCGCTGCTTCCCATGATCAATTTTCAATAAGCAAAAGGTCAATAACACTTTCATCCCTTAGTCGGCTCGTACGACACCGGTGAGAAGAGTTAGGGTGGTGACATATGTATTCTTACTGCCGTCGCCACGCGGCCCATGAAACACATTGCGATAAGTCAGTGTGAATAACAAACGTAAAAAAAAACAAAGTCGAATTGAGAACCGACTCCTTTTTTCGAAGTCAGTTGTTAATAATGCCTTCAATATGTCAAAGGAGACGCGATATACATTGGATTTAATATACCCCAAAACAAGACCCCAAAATATTCTCTTTGAAGCCACCCTGAGACTGACGTGACTGTTTAAATATTATTCCTTTCGTTTGAGGAAGAGCATGGCAAACCTCATAAGTCACAATTCCTCAGAAAGGTTACTAAAGTTCATTTATGTTTCCACCGGATATTTGATATGTAGGCGCGCAATCAGTACATTGAAATTCTTCTCGGCGGAGCACAGAGTACGTGCCACAAAAAATCTGGCGATTTTTTCGGGTGTTACAATCACAGAACTATATCAAAGTTCTGTGGTTAAAATAGCAACAGGCTAAGCTGAGGTGAGTGAAATGAACACCCTGTATATGTACGTGTACGTGTTCCAAATTTTAAGTTTACTCCCCTCAGCAGAGTGACCAGTCATAAATATCCGAGTAATAACTCCAATGAAAGGTCAAGTATTCAGCAACAGTATTAAAATCAGATATGAACCATGACACTCTTCAGTCTTTACAACTTTCTCGTTTTAGCACGGCGACTCTTATTTTACAACCCCCATTTCAAGCGCCATAAACTTTATAATAAAACTGAAAGTGTGGTTACTGCTGAGGTGAAAACTAGGTGAATATAATTTGGCTTACTACTGAGTTACATAATATCCTGCCTTGTGTGTGGGTTGCCGTGTTGACGACAGTAAGAATACATATATTTACCACCATCCCAACTCTTCCAGTCGGTGTCGTAAGAGTCGACTAAGGGATTGAAGCGTCACTGACCATTCTTGATTTGATTGATGATGGTTAGCAGCTTCATCATAGTGAACATATTGCCTCCTAATGCGTCTCCTACTCATAGTTAATAGGAGAGGCCTACGTCCAGCAGTGAACTGAGATAGGCTGATGATGTGTGTGGGTACAAGCAAAGCGGTGACACTACTCACTTTAGGTACCCACACTCCCGCATTTCACCTGCCGACTGCAGGCCTGCTACCGAAAATACCAAAGTTCGTAAATTTCGGGAATTTGTCTCTGTCGCTCCAAAGAAGGCGTCATTAGAGTGACTGAGAAAAATCGGTGTTCGCGCTAGAAGCAATCGTCTTCTTCTACGAGAGAAGGACAATGAAATGGGTTGATCATTTTCTTCGTTTCGCAGAAGGAAGCCTTGGAAAGAGAGTATTTAGTGCAGGAATAAAGCTAAAACGTTAAAGCGTTAAGCGCGAAAAGGGTTAAAGAACGTCATCGTCGTCATCGTGATCATCATTGTCATTATCATCTTGACGTTAAATGCCGACCAGCACCAGGGTACGCCTTCAGCACTGTCCACCTTTGCATCCTCAATAGTAACACCATTGACACTCATGTCCTCTTTCACCACATTATTAAGCCATCGCTTTTTCGGCTCCCCGCGGTTAAAGAACGTACTTATTAAAAATAACAAATAAAACATAATTTGTATTGAATGTAATGAGACCTTTTTTCTCCGCGATGCGAGTATAAAAAATATTGAATAAATAAAACCTTTTTAAATATCAAAATAATAAATTAGCAATTAAAAGACAATTCTAATGTCAACGGATAGATCATTCGAAAATGTTTTGACAAATCAACATCATTCACAATGTCCGTCTCTAACAGAATAAATATGTTTTAAAATAATATACCATCCATCAGGCCAATCCTTTTAACTAATTCATAACAGTATTTCCAAAACTTACCAGTCATAATGCAGAAAAATAAGAATAAAAAACTTAACTTGAAAGGGAAAAGCGTGCGTAAGTACTAACAAAAGTCAAACCACCATAATTATATGGAGTTTATTTTTATATATTTACCAGCAGCACTAAAAAGTAGTAGATATGTCGTACATTCAGCATCATCAGCATAATTGCAATCCACTGCTGGACACAAGCCTCTCATAATAAGCAAGGAGCGGAATCCTTCATAGCAAAAATCAAACTGTCAGAGGGATTGAACGAAGTGTTTTATCGACTATCGATAAACAATATTGTATTCTATGAAACTAAGTAAGAAGAAAAATAAGATTACTAAGAGTTTAATCAACTAATTGGAACTCAATCTAAAACCATCTAAAAGAAAAGGGCATATTTTACAATTTGAGTTAGATACATTTACAACACAATTTTGACGTAATTCCTGAATGAGCTAGGGTCGCTATTGGACGTATTCAAGAATCTTATCTCGATCACCAGTCCAATGCTATCTAAAATAGGTCTGCAGGTACTGCAGGTCAATGCTGCTGTCGGTAGGAACAAAATTATGTATAGTGAAATGGGCAGAGCCTAGATTACAATTAAAAAACAAAGATCATCTTTTTTACTACAAAAGGACGGATAATTTGTATAACATGTCTGGTTCCATGTTACCAGGAAATCATTTTACTTGTAGTTACGTTTGTGCTTTAAGTAATATTGTGTTTGTCCATAACTTTTTAAGTTCCGTACCTAAATAACAAACGTAAATCGCTACTAAAGCTGAATTTTCACTCGCAATTTGCTGCAAATTTTGAAATACAATACAACTGTATGTATAAAAATGAGCAAATAGCTGAATCTTAGGGCCACGAATCCAAAGGCGCTTTCGTTCGATCAACAGAAACAAAACCAAAACAAAAACACAATATAAGATTTTTGAAGATCGCGGTGAGTAGACTTTTTGTTCTTGCATGTAATTTTTTTCGAAACTTGCAGCAATAACGTGCAGTTGTAAATCAGGTGTACCGATGGCTTCTGTTGTGTATTCGACCATAACAAACTTTTTTCAGTAGCCCCTCCCAAAGACGGCGACCTGTTCAGCGTGACGGAATCAGACAACTCCTCGTCATCCAACGAGGCCACCTTCGAAAAGAATCAGCACTTGGTGATGGAGCTGCATGATATCATGCAGAGGGACGAGCTGCCAGACAACCCACTGCCAGAGGTCTACTTTATATTTAGACCTTATTGAACCCATGATCCGAATCAGACCATAGCAAGAAGTAGACACCTAGTCAGTCGGGGTCAGATTATCCATGAGGCATTTGTGCTTATTCTGTAATAACTACCTATTAGCCATTTTACGTACCCTTTTTACCAAAGGCAAATGACAAATGATAGATATGGATAAACCATTAAAATAAGTTTTGAAGAAAGTAAATAAGGGTAGTAGTATTTTTAGTATAGTACGAGTAGCTGATCAAACTTCACCGTACTGCATTTTTGTCCACTGCATTACTCGGTTTGTGGCTCAGACTTTGTGTTTTATTAATTACTTTCCAGGCATTGTACACTATATCGGCAAAACTCATTTCAACCTTATTATCTCAGTTTAAGGTTCAGAGTAGTTTAGACTTAGGGATACGTGACACGTCTTTAAATAAATTACTAGAACAACAATTGAGAGTGATATTATTTTGGTCAGAGACCCTGCACTAGTCTTTATTTTATTTTCTTGAATTTTGTAGGCTTAGCACATAATTGATGCAACAGTTTGTCGCCGCGAGATGAACTTTTCGTTTGTTACTATTTTAATAAATTACATAATGGCGCACCAATCAGGTGTTCAGGTTATTGGCAAAGGGTGAATATTGGTACGTTTCAAAAGGGCTTACATTCAATTAGGTGAAGACTCGAAAGCTGCTCAAGAAGAAACGTCCAAGACCTGAACAGGAGCCAAGCCCTGGCAGCCTGACCAGCTCGGCTTCGGAGAGCTCGGTGGCACCGCAGGGCGTGGAGAAACAGGAGGAGTTCTTTGACGCTCATGAGAGCTATTATGATATTGCAGGTAAATGTTGGATTAAGTCAGACTGTGGGCTTCTAGTATGAGTGTAATATAGGAGTAGTAGAAACATATCATACGCAAAACATCTGTAGCCGAAAAGACACAACATCATTACATCATCAGCCTATTACGGCCCACTGTCGGCTATCATGACGGCAAATTACAATCAAATAGCAGTATCATGAGTCATTCAAGCCTCTCAAAATACTAAACTTCCTGTCAATGGACTTACAAGCAGGAATACAATCACTCCAGTGTATAGAATGAGATTGCATACTTAATGTGGCAGTAATTTTATAATACTGTATTCTATAGATATCAGGGTAATGACACTGAGATTTTTTTAGGAAGAACAAAATAATAAATATTTCTGGAAATACGGAAGATTAACATTTGCAAAATTTACTTTCCGTCCAGCCTAGTAGTACTTGCGTACAAATGTGAGCAAGAAAGTAACGCAGTCACCACTGCTTATGACATCAGCTTATGAGTCTTACGAGTACAATGGACTCCATAATAAAAACCAAAACATTTAACCCAGTTTACAGTGACTATGAACATTTTCATACACATCACATACACATTCAACCTACATCTCCACTGGCTATACAAAATACCTTCCACTGGCTATACAAATTACCTACCTACGCACGTGGAGCGCGAGTGATATTAAACAAGATGATGAGAAGTAAAGTCATGTTCTATATCATTATATCACTAATATCACTATCCGCATGCCCATGCCAATCATACTGGTTCTTCTCAGGACAATGGTGTAGGGTTAGAAACGTTTTTTTCCTTGTTATTGTGTCAGACGATTCGAAAATGCTTATTTATAGGTTTACTTGAATAAATAATAGTTTGACTTTGACTTTGACATGCGAAAGGGTGGTGATTATAGACATTTACCATCATCCATATTTACATTATATATTCGAAATTCCAGGGCACCAGGATAGCGCCACAGCCGCCATCACCGCTGCCGCACTCAACCCTCCAACAGCCAACGCCCCCACAGTTCCTCCAATTGCCAACGCCCCCACAGGCAAACCCACAGCTATCGCTCCAACTGCTAATGCTCCTTCAGGCAACCCTCCAGACAAATCTCCAACAGTCAAACCTCCGAAAGTCACGTCAAAACCTGGCGGCCCCGAGGCCAGAGTACCTGAGCCCGTATTAGCCTTGGATGCTAAAGGAACAGCGCAAGCACCAGTTACAGCAGACGCTACCGCAACTCCTGCGCAAGACGCTCCTACTGGACAATCTCCGACCGCTGTAGTAAGTAGCATTATCTCTTCTTTATCTAATAAACCTAAGCGAGGCCGAGATGAAATAGATTATAAGAGCTTTTTCACTTTTAGGTGAACCCACCCAAAAAGTCTGAAATTTTAAAAAAAACCTTAGTGTAGTCAGGTTTGTAAAAATCAAATATAGTATATGAGGTTATAAACAGTACCACTACATAAAGGTGCATTTAAACCAAACGAGCTATTCGCTCATTCTATCCCCCACTCTACGAAATTCGTTCGCTGCACAAAACGTGATTAGATCCGATGCCGTAGTGAAGGTTTTAAGACATTTCCTGCTTTCAATTATTTATACATAAGGATGAATATAGCCAATTTTTTGAATACTTCCCGATTCGCCGGATTCCTGTTTCGCCGGATTCTTATTTTGTCGGATTCTGGATTCGCCAGGTTTTTTTGATTAAGAAATATTACAGAAATATCGCGGTTATACCTATCTATTAAATAAAAGATAGACGTAGAGAAACAGATCATTTCATACAATAAGAAAACATAAGCACGTTTCTTTTACCTGGATGATTCAATGTATATTAATATTTCCGACGAAACAAGAATCCGACGTAACAAGAATCCGGCAAAACAAGAATCCGACGAATCGGGAAGTATTCAATTTTTTTTTAATTATTCCTTCTTGATAGACATATAATGTTACCAAATAGTAGGTATTGATAGTTCGCTTGCTGGTAAATTTCGCTCCCGACCCGTGGTCCAACCGCTATGTCCAACTGGTTATGCCACGGGTGAGTAAAATTATGGTTCAACTGTCAGATTTTTTTTTTTTACTGTCATGTAATTATGACCCATAGTACAACTGAGGGGCAATTGTCCAACTAGTATACGTAAATCTATGTTCTAGTAATTGGACTACCGATAATTTAGTGTACCGTGGTACAACCAATTGGACCACGGGTAAACTAACTTCCTCGTAGTACAATCGGGGTCCATATTGGCACTTATACAATTTTTTCTTCGAATATTTTTACTAATACCGTTTTTTACTCATAATCATCATTACTCCGAAAAATTTTTCTCATACTTTTTTTCTTACTAAAAATTATACTTCTACCTACAATGTTCATAACGATTTTTATTTCGAAATTTTATCCTCCTAAAGTCGTCAAGTAGATTAATCTATACTCATAAAGTTATTTGAAATAAATTGTTTATTTATAAACATTTTCCCATTAGGTTCACTCTGTTGTGGTATAATTCTTTTATGAATAACATAAACTATGTAGTCATAATGGGCTTTGCGTAGAAACTGTCGTGACATACTCAACTTTAGCATATTTCTTTGTGGCAGATTTCGAGTTGTTCGAATATTATTCGAGCATAATTTCGATGCTCCTATTTATGATGAGGCATAATCTGGATGTGCATAAAAAGTATCGGCATAGTTTGTTTTAGCATAACAGAAAAGGAATAATTACAACCTCTCAATATAATCGAGGTAGTAGTAATATTCTATACGTTACTTACTGTGTTACTGAGCTGAGTACTTTTTAGGTTGCTAAAAAAAAATAACCTCGAAGACTAAGGCGGGAGCAAAGCTCCCGCCTTAGTCTTCGAGGTTAGAAGACTTAGTGTTAGGTTAGAAGACTAAGGCGGGAGCAAAGCTCCCGCCTTAGTCTTCTAACCTAACCTATCCGAGTCGGATCTGCCCCGGAAGGTTTTGTTCGCTCGCTTCGCTCGCTCACTGCAGAAATTTTCACCCTCACAGCAAATTCTGCCTGACGAAAAAGGCAAGTTTCGAACATGTGGCTACATGCCCAAAAAAAATGCGAATCTAATTTCTGTCTTATAACACTCGGCGTAATTAATGATAATATATGCCAAGATAGTTTCGGACAAAATAATATTCGAAATATTGTTATTTAAGCCAAGTGATGTTTCTGTCTCATTAAGTTGATGCCAAAATAGATTATACCAAGTCTGTTATGTCCTAAGCGTTTCGGACAAAAAAAGTTTAGAGGGAACCCGTTTAGTACAGTACGTACCTACTCTGCCACAATGTGATTTGTGGAGGTAGCTAGTTTACAGTAATAGTACGATATATATTTAATTAAACAAAAATAATTCATACATAAAACCAGTACAGATAAAAATAAATACCTATAACATTAGAATATATAGCATAAAATAAGTATAGTGAAAAATTATATAAACATAAAAGTTAGTAGTAAAAATATGTATGAAAAACAATATTATGAACATAAATAATTCTATGTGATGATGATTATGAACAAAGATTATTCTAAATACCGATCATTATGAAGTTAAATTGTATAAGAATAATTTTCGGAGTTCATTGGAACTCCGAAAATTATTATATAGATTATTGAATCTAAGTTGCAATTTTATAAATACTTTGGCGCACCCGTACAATCGGTTGGACTATGGATAATTTTATTTCCCCATGGCCCAACCAGTTGGATATAGCGGTTGGACCACGGGCCGGGAGCGGTAAATTTCCTTTGTATATCCAAGAAGAAGCGAATTTATTTTTACGCCATTCACTCAATAAATTCGGGGTAAAATGATTGATTACATCATTTGAACCGGCGTTTAATATGTAAATAAAAAGAAAATAATTTTGTACAATAAATCCTTATGATGGAACGAGATTTCGTTCATAATTATTATACGGGGTGATTTACGAATAACATATACATGAATAATACCTACCAGGTTGTTTTTTTATTCACCGGCCAAAATTTAGAGGGCTAATTCTGAAGTCATATTGATAAACTTTTACTATGGGATCGATATCCGATCGAGAAAAAAATCTGATATTCCATACATTGCCGACTACTAATATCTCAGGCTTTGTGCCTATGGAACATCAGATTTTTTTTTCCTCGAATCGGATGTCGGTTCCATAGTAAAAGTTAATCAATATGAACTTAGAATTAACCCTCTAAAGTTGACCGGTGATCAAAAAATCATCCTATTATTCTTTATTATTCATAACCATGTTCGTATGATAGCAAACGTATGTAAACAAGTGATACCTCTTTCAGTTAACAATTAGTCAGGTTTGAAGACATTTATTTAATTCAAAATAAGAGTACCAATTTAATTATTTTGGTCTATTAGGTTTTACAACATATTTTTTTCTTTAGCTTAAACTTCATGAAAGTTTATCAGCTTACGTAATATGGTAATTGTTAAAGGTTTTCGCACATTATAACAACTCCACGGCAACGCCGCAGCAACCCTACTCACGCCTTCGATGAGATTGTCAATTATTTGATCCACTCACTAATACACAAAGCGGCGTGAACGAGTGGGCAATGCAAATGGTTGCTCGATATATAGGTACGTCAGTCACAAATGAATAATAGTCGCCGCGTGGGCAACGTGTGGTAAATGTGTGACGAACGTGTTGGGGTTATCCTTTAGTGTACGACGCGTAGACCACTCGTCGTAAACTAATTTAATACCATTTTTCGTAATGGAACCTATAATATATATCATAGAGCTTAAAAATCAATATTTGGCATAGAGTTGAGTTGCCATTGAGTTGTTATTTATACTAATTATGTGCGAAAACCTTGGTAATACTAATATTATCCTCACAACAAAATAATATCTTATTTACTCGTAGTTTAATTTATTTCGTTGTACGGTCGGCTCTAATAATATGTATACGATTTAGATCCTTATGCCTTTGACATACGTTCCGAAATGTACACCTACGTCCCGGTCTCTTTAATTTAATAATAAAAGTAAAGATCTTCTATTTTTTTCATTATATTAGAGCGTGATATAGATCAAAGAGAATACTAAAGTATGAAGTCCATATCATTCAGTAATTAGTATCTAAGGTATTAAGGAAATGTGCTGAATATCATACTTATCGCGTTTTATTAAGATGATAAACAAATGAATACTTTTACCTGGCAATCGTGACAAAATACATGTCTTTAATCGGCATCAAAAGAGGAGGTTCTCAATTCGACTGATTTTTTTGCATGAATGTACTCGATATCTCCGAGAATCGTGAACCGAACTTTTTTTATTCGAACGGGTATATAACCTCGAGATGGTCCCGTTGGCACCAAGTCGGGGTCTGATGATGGGAACTTGAAGAAATAGTGGTTTCTAATTTGATAATATTAGTTGTTCTAAATTAAAAAACGTATGTACAAATTCAAGATTGTTTTGCTCTTTTGTTACAGAAACCTATTAGATCGAAGACTAAATAATGAGAAGAGACAACCCTGAAAATATCTACTAAGGGTCCTACACCATCTGTCGACCGTCGATCGGCAACAGCCTAATATTATATGTCAATCGTGTCGCTTAGGCTCGGACAACAGAATTTAACACATTTACCGTTCAATTAACATTGACATAAAAACTTTGTTGATCGGCTTGTTTTAAGAGGCATTTCTCAGAGAGTTTCAAATTCCGTGACTTTGGTGGCAACGTTATTACGCGATTTCCGTGGGTATCTCATATTTTTTTAGGATATCTTGGTAGATTGGTCAACTACGTCTACCAATATTTCCAAAAATTCATACATCTGTCAAGGGATTCGTATGATAAGGCTGCCACCGAAGTCACGGCGGGTGAAACGCTCGGAGAAATGCCCTTTATCGGCTTCACATTCATAATTGTCACTTGAATTTGAACTTTAAGACTTTGCAATATAGCCATCGCCGTAAACAAGGTATCGCCGGCGAATGCGTTTAGCCAATCGAATGTCGATAGATGGAGTAAGTCACTGGTTGGGAAAAGTCGGGTAGCAAGAAATTGGGAAACAAAAGAAGTCAAAAAGCTACAGAATACGCAATATTTTGATGGCTGGCCTCAAAAATGCAGCAATAAAAACATCGAAATATACGACATATTGAGTTTTTCTTTTGAACATCCCACTAGAAACACCTGGGTAAGGCCGCGGATTTTGACGAATTCGGAGCTTAAAATTTGTCTTGTTTATAAAAACAAACTGATAACATCTAATGAACTCTGATCAATTTTAAAATATTCCCCTATGCTCAGTTAGGTACATTAATCAAATGAAATAGCTTATTTAGCTCTTTATTTAAAATTAATAAATAAATATTTCTGCCAAAAACGTAACGAAAGTCGAGTAATTTTTTCGACTACGAGTACTTAAAACCTTTTTTTTATATTATTAGACTTGTCAGCATTAAATGTTTGTTTTTAAACCAAATTATAATGATAAACGATTGCTTCGTTCATTAAGGACTTATGATATGTGAACAATTTTACTGTTTTCCCTTTACTTTTTGGGTCACCAATTCCAAACTTACGTTACGATACTTTCGTAACTCTTTTTTAAGGTCAAATTTAAGCCAATGTTGGTAGAAATTTGTTTATCGACACTAGCAAATCTTATTCTAGTAGGGCGACACCCATAAGCACACTCACTCCCATTAATTCGTTAACAAATGGTTGTCACAGTGCACGCGGCGAAAGTTTTAGCAAAAAACGTCTAAAGTGGTAGTGTGATTT
Organism: Thaumatotibia leucotreta; assembly: GCA_025490895.1. Classification (NCBI taxonomy): domain Eukaryota; kingdom Metazoa; phylum Arthropoda; class Insecta; order Lepidoptera; family Tortricidae; genus Thaumatotibia; species Thaumatotibia leucotreta. Next base: position 20,324 of record JALPQI010010131.1, on the reverse strand, counting down.
TCACGGTAAGTACTGATTATTATTAAACGGCTGTTTTTTCATACGAAAGGGTTTAGTTTTAAACGTCAGTAGCATGTACTATTATGTTCAGATTGCAATTATTTACCAAGATAATCAACCTTTTTTCAAATATACGTTACACTTGTGTTACGAATACGTTACATTTTTACAAAACGTAACGTATTTTTTATGTTACGTAACGAAAATATGTAGTTAAGGGAAGTGGACACAGAAATTTACTAATTTAAATGAGTTTTCTTAGATTTTGAATGACAGCATACTGTAACAAGTGTTTGCGAAACAAATCAAATTATTTTGTTATTTAGGTATTTTGATTTGCGTTTTTAGAAGTAATCAGCTTTTTCCAGTGGGTAATTTTCCCCCCTAGGGCTAATGAAATACAGTATATTAACGCGTTTATTAGTGTGAATTAATAACAGTTCATTTTCTATTTAAGCATTTATGGTGATTTATTTTAGTTTATTTAGTTCCAAAGATTATGGCATTAAAACATTTGTAAATACTGTTAATTTAAGTAATTACTAAGTACGAGAAATTACATTATATGGGTTGATTATTATATTTGATTAAAACAAGTATTTAGCGATAAAAATATGTTTTTTTACGACCTTTATTTAATCAGAGTTCATACCAGTATGAGCTGAGCTTTATAGTAACTTTCGTTGCGTTTTATGGTAACGTAACGTATTTTTTTTATGTTATGTCTATGTCACATTCGTCAGAATCCGCGGCCTTACCCACCTATTCAATCAGAGTAGTTGTCACATCGTGATTGTTAGGATGGCGGATGTATGTATAATATCAAAAAATGGAGCTGCATTATACGCCTGGGGCCCATTTGTGAAAAGCTTGTAACGTGTAATACTACAAGTGGAAGTCTCTTTTTGACACTATTAATTGGATTAGGACTTGCGCTTGTAAAACAAGTTACAGGCTTTCGAGAAATGGGCCCCAGTAGTTAATGCTAGCAATATGCCAAATGTGCAGCAAAATTCGAGTATTTGCCCGCGATTCTGACGTCAGGTTTAGCCCACCTAACGAAAACCAAAAGTTGCCTGTCGGGGGAAATAACTCGTGTATAAGCGAATTTTGGTATAGTTGTAGGGAATGGTGTTTTAAACCACGTACTAAAAGTACTGGTGGTTAGGGGTGGAGCTAACGGGGGGAGAGGGGTGTAAAGGTCGTTATTTTTAATTTTTCGTAAATAACTCGTAAACCGTGGCTTGTAGCAAAAAACGTTCTAGTACATAAGTAATCTACATAAAATTCTCTACAAAAAATATGTACCCATGTTTCCTCTGGGATTAACGTGTCATGAGATAAGAAAGCAAGAAGATGGACACTATAGAAATAAACACATTTGTTTAAGTAGGTATGGCACATACAGAATGCTCACGAACATTCCAAAACATTTTAATGCTCAATTCCTGACCATATTTAGAGTATTTAATGTTATGTAAAATTTTCTGGATTCGGCTTGGTTTCAGAGATAATCAACCTTTTTTTCGAAATAAGTTTTTCGACGTAACTCGCCATAAAACTTCTTTTTGATTGCAATGCTACCACAATGTGTTTTAATATTACCACACCTTTTGCCTGGCAATCAAAAAATGGGAATAAACTTGACGAAATAACCTGTCCCTAAAAAAAATATTAACATAAATCATTTTAACAAATTGTTGTTATGATAAGAAGTTCTGGAAATGTTAAAAAGTATGCAAAAAGTTAAAAAAAAAAGAAAAAAAAAAATTATTTGGTGGTATTTGACATTAGGTCTCATAATAATTTTTGTTTGTTTTGATGTCGAGAATGCATAGTTAAAATCTTTTGACTCTGATTATGAGAATATTTTAGGTTTAGAAGACAATTAGGAATTTTATTTTTACAAATAAGCATACAGGGCGCGCCCGGGCGCGAGCATTCCAAAATATTTTAAGTATGCATTATAGATATCAAAATAAACAAAAATTATTATGAGACCTAATGTCAAACACCACAAAAAAAATATTTTTTTTTCTCTTTTATTTTAGAGTTTTTGAAGTCTTTTTGACATTTCCAGTACTTTTTATTATAACAACAATTTGTAAAAATTATTTATTTTAATTTTTTTTTAAGGACTGGTTATTTCGTCAAGTTTATTCCCATTTTTTGACTGCCAGGAAAAAGGTGTGGAATATTAAAACATATTGTGGAAGCATTGCAATCAAAAAGAAGTTTTATGACGAGTTACGTCGAAAAACTTATTTCGAAAAAAAGGTTGATTATCTCTGAAACCAAGCCGAATCCAGGAAATTTTATAAAACATTAAAGACTCTAAATATGGTCTGGAATTGAGCATTAAACTCTTTTGGAATGCTCGCGAGCATTCTGTATGTGCCATACCTACTTAAACAAATGTGTATATTTCTTTAGTGTCCATCTTCGTGCTTTCTTATCTCATGACACATTGATCCCAGAGGAAACATGCATATGTCTTTTTTGTAGATAATTTTATGTAGATTACTTATGTACTAGAACGTTTTTTGCTATAAGCCACGGTTTACGAGTTATTTACGAAAAATTAAAAATAAGGACCTTTACACCCCTCTCCCCCCGTTAGCTCCACCCCTAACCACCAGTACTTTTAGTATGTGGTTTAAAACACCATTCCCTACAACTATGCCAAAATTCGCTTATACACGAGTTTTTTCCTCTGAGTTTCCTTCGTTTGGTGTACTAGTTGACGGGCACATTTCTAGTTTTAGCTAACGGAAGCCTACCTCAAGGGTGAAAGTACTGCGTAAGGTTAGTGCTCTCTGAATGTGCTTTCACATGTAGGTATAAAGCACAAGCAAATTCAGAGAACCTGTTAACTGCCGTAGTCTGATATATCCTGACAATATCAAGCTCACCGCGCCTTTGTCTGATAAATAAGATCTGATTAGATTTTTATGGTGTACCTATACATTTGTCCATGCCAGCTCTGGTCTGCGTTAGTGTAATTTTGTATTGATGGCGTTACGGCTGTAAAAAAACCGCGCGGCGGTTAAAAGGTTACAAAAATAAATTATAGACGCCTTCTAATTTAGGTGCAGTTTAGTAGGAATTTCCTCCCGCTTACGCTGTGGCATGAACTCCCTGCCAAGGTTTTCTCAAGGGACTATTGTATGTTCAAGGAAGGAGTACGTTTTAAAGAGTGCAAAACGCGAGCTAATTCTCTGGAGTTTCCAGTGTCCATAGGCTACGGTAGTTGCTTACCATCAAGCGGGCCGCATGTTTATTTGCCACCGTCGTAGTATAAAATTTTCGGGCGTCTACAAATAATAACATTACCTACTTTTTACACGACTGCCAAAAGGAGAGTATATGTGTTCAGCCCCTATGTATGTTTCATATTTTCTTTAAACGCGCAGATCTTCGAGACCACTTAACCGTTTTTAAAAGTGTAAGGTATCATTAGAATCGTCGTGACGTCGCGGGTAACATAGGATATGTGACGTCACGTTAAAAATAATATGGCGGCCTAAAAATTCAATATTATCTAACCAAAAAAAATAAATATGAAAGAAACCTATCGAGTTTAGTATCAAAATGAAGAGCTTCAAACAACGATTACGAATATGTATGTAACTTAAATGTTTGTTACTTATTCTAGAAAAACCAGATTCATTAAAATACAATTAAAGCGCAAAGAATAATATGTCATCTAAATGCTATGATTTGGGTATCAAATTAAAGCATTTTGTATGCAGATTGTAAATATATATACAAGTTATATGTTTAAGTATATGTTCGAAGAGAAAACTCGAAATGTTCTACATCGCACTATTGAAGTTTTTCTTCGAAGCCTAAGACGTGACAGGACTGTCACCGTTGACACATCTTCTTGAAGTGTGTATGAAACAGATACATTGTATGTACGCGCTTGTGGTCAAGGGGTAAAATGCACGGCTGCTACGCAGCGGTCGTGGGTTCAATCCCCGGCTCTCGTAATCGATGAGTTTTTCAAATAGAACTTATATACGATATATATTATCGTTTGATATAACAGTACCGGGCAAAAGTTTAAATTGAGACTTTCGGGCGATATTTTTTTTCAGTGTTAACAGTAAAATTTCAAGAGCTAGTTAATATTAATTTCCCATAGAATCTTAACAACTTTATACATTGAATCCGATAACAACTCATAGGAAAGTGAAGTGGTCATATTTTTGATGATGACATGACTACCAAAAGCTGCCACAGCTGCCTCAGTTGTCCGAACTGTTCGAAAGTAACGGTTAATTAATAAGAAATAGCTCAATGATCAGTCATAATTAAAGTAGTTGGAAACAAGTGTCGACTAAAATGCTGAAAAAATGATAGCCCAAACAGTCGATTTCGTATCAAAATCGTGGTGCGAACTTGCATGCTTTACGGTGAAGGAAAACATCGTGAGGGAACTTGCATACATCTGCAAAGAATATTTTGTCTAGTACTGTACACAAAGTGTTTTACGGTGAAGGAAAACATCGTGAGGGAACTTGCACACATCTGCGTAAAAATTCAAGAATGTATGAGAAGTTCCCAACAAGTATTGGGCCAGCGTTGCGAAGAGTGGCCAGAATACAATATCAAAAAAATTACGTACGGTATGATTCGCATATCAAAGGAATGGCTCTAAAATACAATCATATTAGCAATTGAGGCCAAACAAAATTGCTATACGTGTTGTAACATGCGCATAAAATTTAAAACTTGAAATATCTTTTTTTTCATCCAAAATATGAGCCTACAATTTTGTTAAAATGTCAAATTATTAATTAGGCACATGATAGGTACAACAACGTCACTAGAAAATGAACTTAGTCAGACATAATGGTGCTAGATATGTTCTAAGGGTGCTACAGAGGAGCACTAAAGGGGGGGGGGGGGCAAGGTTTTGACCGTTTTGACGTTGGCCGTTTGATCAGATCAGGGTCGGGTTTGGCCTTAACATTTGCGCAGGGGAGTTGGTATGAATGAAGGTGGGTTTGCCTGGAAACTTGAGCCTCACGCAGCTCGCAGGCAAGCGCGCCGGGTGGCAGCGCTCCAGACCTTCGGCCCTACGAGGCTCCGCTCGCCTACCGCCTGGGCTCGCTCGTCGGGCCTCCGACCATCGGATTCGCGCTTGAAGCACCCCGATAGTTACGCTGCAGTACTTCGTCCCCTTCTTCGGTCTTGCTTTAAATTTCTTCCAAGTGACACTTGGGCCCTCTAAGTTAAAGTCTGTGCCTCTGGCTCCGGTGGTCCGGGCCGGGGGCTCGGCTTTCGGCCTCGCATACCAGTGCCTCTTTGAGGAACGATTCGGGCCTTCGGCCCTACGCGGAGTACGTCCTACGGCCTTTGCAGGTTGTCGAAACAATCGTCGGATCCATTTTAACGTTACACTATTCAGTCAGCTGACATGGTAGTCCTGGGCTTTGGCAGCTCGGCCTTCCGCCTCGCAAACTCGCGCGCCTCTGGGTGCCGCTTTAGGCCGTTGGCTCTACGTGGAGCTCGGCTGCGCGTAGAGCCAACGGCCGAAAGCGCGTCGCAGTGCGGCGCGTTAAATCGAACCGTTGCACTTTGGGCCCTCCGGTTTGATTATTAAATCAGTTAAGAGGGACGGTTGTACAGTGTGGGCTCGCTCGTCGTGCTTTGGGCCCTACGCGGATGTCGGTTTTTTAGATGCTGGGGTGTGTGTAGAAGCATGATACTTCAATTTTCCCGCAGCTCGGCCTTCGGCCTCTCTTTAAATTTGCAAGCGACATGCTTGGGCCCTCGAAGTGAAGGTCCGGGCCTCCGCGAGCTCAGTTTTCGGCCTCCTACCCTGAAACTCGCCCTTTGGACTCGCTCAACATAGATTTACATTGGTTAGCGTGCCTTTCGGCTTCGCCCAAAATTAGTGGGATGGGAACTCCTCGGGCCCCCAGAGCGAAGCTTCAGCCCTATGCGAAGTTGGTTTTTGAAATTCTTTCCAACTTTAAGGAATCTCCAAATTCACTAAAAGGTTTCAAATAAATAAAATAATTAAAAAATTAAAAAACACGACTGCCGTTTTAAGCGAACTGAAAAGTAACAAATAATTCCTTTTTCAGATTAATTCTTGTGACCGTATCTGCATAATTATATAGACGCTTGTCTTATTGCTTACTATATTTTGTTTCGATTGCAGTCGGGGAACCTTTCATTTACGGAAAATATAAATATATGGAGGTTCCCCGACTGCAATCGAAACAAAATATAGTAAGCAATAAGACAAGCGTCTATATAATTATGCAGATACGGTCACAAGAATTAATCTGAAAAAGGAATTATTTGTTACTTTTCAGTTCGCTTAAAACGGCAGTCGTGTTTTTTAATTTTTTAATTATTTTATTTATTGCATGTAGTGATCATTATCATCTTTGTCTATGTCCTTATTTAATGTCAAAATATATCTGTGGTCTCTGTCATTTCAAAGTCACAATGAATTGACATTTACTTGTAAATTTCAAGTAAATTCCTATTGTGCAGAGTGCAGATATCATATTTCCACATTATTTAACGTTTTTGAAATGACTTTCCGCTATTTAATATACTAGTATTGCATGCCACGGCTACCTTAAAATTTAGTTTTGCAATAAAATAATGAAATTATAATGACATCTACGCCGTTGGCTTGGTTTGGTATATCAATTAGAAGGTTTGTTATATTTGATTAATAATTCATGCTTTGGGATAATCTTACAAAGGTACATCAACCTAGGACCATAATAAACTTAAAACTTATATTACCTCCCATTCTTTTTAAAGTTCAGTGATTAATTAACTGACCAAATCGTTTAAATCTAGCATGCTGTACTTGCACGTTTTCCTGCCACCATTTAGATAAACCTAGTAACTCATTATTTACCTGAATACTTAGGTACATAGGTACAGATACCTAACCCTTGATCTGAGAACGACTATGTAAATAGCAATTAAATAAACATAACGTCGAGAACAGCGCAATACCACGTAACTGCTAGTAGCACCCGCAATTGGCTATGTCAAGTTTTCTGAAGGTATGAATAGTATACGTATATTTTTTTCTGATAGCCGTCATTTTCTTGAACATTAAGACGACGGCTATCAGGAAAAAATATAAAAATCATACCTTCAGAAAACTTTACATAGGCAATAACTGCACAACTCCGATTGGTTAATAACTCGTATCTTACAAATAAATCCAAATCAAAATAGTTATTCCGCGAACGAATGCAAAATCTGTATCAGAAACATCAGAATCCATTTGTTTTGTTTAAATAAGGTCGAGGAAAATGAAACGGTTTTCTTAATTGGGTAAGACAAAATGCTACTAGCAGACGCTGTGCCAGAAGAAAGACTTTTTGTCTTTCCCCAGTCTGAAAATCGTTTCATCTTACCCCAACTTACCTTACTTGTAAAGTTGATTCTTGTGTAGATACGCAGTAGGCTTTTATTAGTGCTAGGTACGCGGTATTACACTATCCTCGACGATAAGTATATTATTTGTATTAACATTGTTGTCAGTGCACATAGAATGGTATCTTATGACGACTCCGTCTACTCTGACACATTGTACGTATTTGTCTCTAAAACACCAACAGCCGAACGTACTAAGAATGCGGAAAATATGTTTTTTTTAGACATGGATAAAAAGGAACGCAACAAATCCAAAAACAGGAAATCATCAGCGAGGGCTAAATCTGGTAAAAAGAAGAGCACTGAAGGTTAGAACCAATTGGTAATACTCTGTAGACCAAACAATCCAAACATGTCTGATGCCCCGATTAAACTTTCAAAATACACATACCTATCTACAAAGTCTGAGAGTCTGAAGAAAGGTGAAGATGTAATTACTAACGAGTTGGCAACAGGAGTAGCTAGGTATTTCTCATTTAGTTTTGTGCCCTGGCCGCCTACCACGAACTTCCAAATCCGCAAATGTCCAAGATTTGTCTCTGTCACTCCAATTTACTCCTCCATAGAGTCTCCTTAATCCTTTAGAGTAGCAGCAATAAATCCTCAAAATTTGCGTATTTAGAAGTTCACGGTAGGTAGAACAGCAATGTACAGCAAATTTGCATTACCTCTACGTACTTTTCCATGTTTCTTATACGAACAGTAAGCCCAATGCAGCGGCTATCAAAGTTTTTGCTTTGCAAAGACTTCCTGGAAACCCCCTACCTATTAAACTTTTAAACGCACACTGTAGCTAAAACTAATGTCAATTACAATAAAATTATACTGTGGCGTATCGACTCAGTGTCTCAAATACAACTAGAAGCAAAATGTTGAATACAATATACATTATTAGTATTTTTACGTTTAAGGGTTCAGTAATAACACCCAGCTAAATAATTGCAAATAATACACAAGTATAAAACTAAGTCTTCGTAACAAATATTTTGTTTGTCACTCTACATAATATAGCTACTTCTGGTGCTGACTATATCATATTTGACAGTATCATATTTGATAATACTTAAGCTTAGTGAGTAGTTGATCATACTCTCATTTCAGGACCGGCATGTTCTACGTTTCTTATCGAATTATCTAGGAAATTAGCACAGAAGAAGAAACAAGAAGAAGAGGCGACTATAAATATCGTGGGTAAGTTGTTGGGTAACCTTTTAAAATGTACCTCAAAAATAATTCTCATATTGTTTAAGATACAAAACCACTTGTCTGATGGGAAAACCGTGCCACAGTCACCATTGAAGTGGCCGTAGTGTTCAACATATCTAAACATGCAGTCTAACACAATGATAATAGAGGCCTGCTATGCTATTCTCTTATTGACACATTCGACGCTGCGTTCGTCAACGAGCTCGATGTCGAGACAGCCTTGTCTAAAATCCTAGCGGTTTGATTTGACATTAGGAATCGAGGCTGTGAGCGAGCTTGTGGGCGAGTTCGTCGCTGTTTTTCGTTAGAGAATACGAAGTTCATACATTAAACGTCAAACTTTCGACGCAATGTAATTCCAGCTCACGCCGCATTCGTCGCCGAGCACTAGTGTCGTTTAAAGTACATTAGTGAATACCATTTTTAGGCTCGACGCTGCCGCAGCACTGACACAGCGCTGACAGCAAGGCGGTTTCTTTAGTGAATAACACTGCAGCTCAGATATTTGTCAGAACCCCTGGCTACTCCTATAGAAACATCAGATATGGTGAACATCAGATGGCTACTGTTCAGACAGTAAAGACCGGTTTCGACCCGTCGTTTGTAAAAGTATTGTCCAAGCTCGTGTTTGAAATAGATCTATCATATTCTTATAAAGCATATGAATCATATGATAAATTTATTTCAAACGCGATATTGTGTACAGAAAACTCAAAATTCTTTTCGTTTTCTTGCTAAATATTGTCAAGCCAAAAACCAAATTAAATGAACGGACATAAGTAATAACATAAGATAACGGTTTTAGCGCTGGCACTCTATCCCATTTCATTCAGAGTTTAGTACAGTCAGGCTGCGAAGGTATAATGGATACAAAGCCTGCTAAATTAGGTTTCCAGGGGAAGCAAGTATAGTACTTTTCTCAAACTTGCAACGAAATAAACACACAACGAAATAAACAAACAAACACAGTACACAAACAAATAAGTAATAGGACAAAACGAATCTACTTCCACGTAATTTTTTTTAACCGTTTGAGGTTATCTTTTATCCTGTGACATTGACATGATTTCTAAATTTTTTTATGATGAAATGCCAACAATTTTCTTTCACTTTGCATGATGCTTCCGGAATTTTACTTTTTAAAGTAGGTTACTTCCATTACTTTGCATTTCTAGGACAGCAAAGTAGTTATGAACTACTGTGACATATCAAGCTTGGTCATTGAACTAGAGTCGTGGTACTTCCTGATGATTCATGACAACAAATATTTTCATTGCAAGTTTGAGAAAAATATTAAAAAGGAATCATTTTATTGCTGATAGTTTTATTTTACAAATATATGGTACCACCGTTTTTTGCAGACAGCATCCTCCGAAGTTTAACTAACGCATTGCCAGTAGTAGTTACCAAAGGTTCGCCGAAGAGAGAACAATCTCCTGTTAAAATAGAAACCCTACAGTCAATAGCTCCAGAACTCCAACCGAACGACCTATTAGATACAGTAGTACCCATCACTGAAGGCGAGACCGATGTGCTAAGTAAAGAAGTGAAGAAGAAATATAAGATGCCGAAAATGCCAGTTATAACAAGTGAAGTGTTCAAACATAAAAGATTTGTGCCTACCGAAGACGTGGCTGTCAATACGAGTAGCAACCATGATCTAGCCACGCATTTAGCTAAATATGTTGACACTCTAAAGAAGATATCGCTTATTGCCGAAGAATTTAATCAGAAAACAGGTAGGTAGAATAAAACGAGAGTAATCTCTAGTCTAAGAACTTATGAGAATCAGTGGAAACTTGTCCCTGGAAATCTTTTTACACTCTCTCTGATGCATTTGTATAACTTGCTACGATTTGACTGTTTTCTGAGTCACAAAGTGTATTTCTAGCTAGAGGTACGAGGAAAATGAGCATTGTTTTGGGATATTTTGGGAAATGTGGTGGATCTTGCTCAGCATCATTGACTCTACCAGCCTACTCATTTTTATCAATATAGAAGACGTGATCCGAAATGTACGGTCGAGGAAATTGAATGTTTAACAGTTTATGGCTCACACTACATTGGACGACTTAGTACATACTTGACAACCAAATTAACTTCAACCGCAAAGTGCTAAACATTCAATTTCCTCGACTGTACAAATGCTACAATAATGCCAAAATGATGCAATAACCTCATTATGACAGTTAGTTGTGATGTCATGCAATTTTCTAAAGAAATTTCATTTATTTCAGCTAAAAATCTCAAAGAAATAGTAGACAGCGTACAAGAAGATCTACAAGTAAAACTAGAAGAACTGATTTCGGAGCAGAAACTCAAAGTAGACCAACCCTTGCAGGTTGCACAGGAAGACATTGACCAAGCCGGATCCGGTTGAAATAAACAAAACTAATGAAAGTGGAGTTCTTTGAATAAACTGTGTACCTCAACATTTTCTGTATTTCTGTTTATTAAAAATGTGCACACATATTTCTCTTAAAAATGAATGCAACAGTACAATATTTAGCGTACATAAATATGTGTGACCATTCAACTTTTACTTAGGTACCTTTACGGCGGAAAATTAAAAAAATCTTGGGATGGACTTAGGGGTAATAAAAGTTTTGATACTAGAATATATTTTTATATTCTGTGCACACAAGAGGCTAGGAAATACGTTATGACGAGCATTCAGTTAAATTAACGATAAAGATATAATTATGTTTACCTTACTTATAATTAAAATTTATACCAAGGCGAGAAATAAAATGCAGTCGAAATAATATAATTAAATTGTAAATAGTTTATCCATCTCTTTTCGATCTTGCTCCGTTTATGAGATTCAGGTTTTATTAATTCACCACTTAATCAAATTTCTAAGAACATGTGAAAAACTCAAATTTAAAGTATCAAAATCGTAGCACGTAACTTATTTTTTGTATCATAGACAATTAGTGATATCGTTTCATGATGTCAACAAAATTTGGTTGGTCGGAACTTTGTTTTCAAAGTTGCAGATGTACAGTCTGGCAAAAAAGAGTATAAATTAAAAAGTAGCAACATCTTAGTGTCGTCCCTTTCAAATCAATGTGCGTGAGAAAAAGGGACACCACTACAATGTTGCCACTTTTTAATTTCTACTCTTTTTTGCCAGACTATAAACTAAGCTTTTGCTAAGCTTTAGATTGGGGATTTCTAAGTAGAACCATGAAAGTCATACATGAACACATTGAACAAACTGTTTCAATCATAAAAAGAATAATCATGACTTTTAACTTCACTGTCAAATTTTTGGTGTCAACATGTAAAACATTAACTATTACAGCAAATAAAAAATTGTTTTATTTCATTATAATATAATGAAGTAAAGCAACAAAAACTAAAAAAAAAAACAGTAAAATCTGACTCATGTGTTAAATTTCACTTCCTCCGAATGCTTTCCTGGTATCACATTTATTGAGTGCTACTCATACCCTCACAGCAGTAAGTCATAGATCTAGAAATCTCCAAGCATGATCTGGGGGTAGGGCTGCCAACCGTTCCGCTATATGCGGGACGTCCCGTTTCTGGGGCCCTAAAGTATGCGTCCCGCAAAGGGTTCGCGCGGGACGCCAGTTGTCCCGCTTTTCAGGGAATACTAAAATAGTAATATAAATACGTAAATGAAAGCAATTTAAAATTTCGTCTTGTTAATTTAAATGTACCGTGATATCCGTACCAATAGTCCGCAAGCACCGTGCACTGAATGTGTATACTGCCAAAATATGAATGATTGCGATGGGTGCAATAGGTGCATCTAAATTGAACCGATCTGAAATTAAGCATTGTTTTTTAATGTTAATGTCGTTCCCATTTTATAGCCAAGTCCCGCAATTTATTCGTGAATGTCCCGCATATCTGTGATTTTTGGTTGGCAGCCCTATCTGGGGGTGTCATTCCGCAGATTAGGTATATTCGGCCAATTTTCTGTCGAGAAGGCACAATACATGCCAGTGGGCTGCCGCTCGTCGCGCGCAATGGGTCGGATGACTTGGCGGACGGTTGCGCGTAAACAAGATTACCACAACCGTCTATGTCTATTGCAACTAGTTCTTCGTCTTAGGCACTGGTCTCACCACGAACTACTAAGCTATGAACTGTGGTCTAGGTATAAACACGAACAAAAGATACGCACTCCCGTGCAAAAAAAAGAGATACGGCGATACTCGCCCGGCGGTGATAGCTGATAGCTTAGTAGCTCGCAGTGAGACCAGTGCCTTAATTATAAATTGTTTACGCTATATAGGTTTTTTGTTTGCATTTATAAGTTCTTACGGGCTTATTCCAAAGTACTGTCACCATTAGATATTTGTACCTACTACGGTAAATGATATACAATTTAAATGCAAAATCAAAAAGTAAGTAATTATTAAATTATTAGGGTGGGCGTTGTCCATTTTCAATTTTTTACTGTAAATCAAAATTTTTACCAATGCTATATTGGATGGGCAAAAACTTGATATTCTATTGTTTTAGGATATCATGCGTCGATTAAATACAAATATTGAAATGAATTGTGCGAGCGTTCGAAAATAAAGGTTTATTTAAGAAGGGACTATGATAATTACTCTTAATTTTGGTACAGAGGAGAATACAGGCTATGAAGGCTTCTAAAACATTTATCTACACCGTATTTATTTAATCAAAATATAATTTTAGAACTTCATGCTGTTGTAGATGATAGATTTTTTGAATACCAGACATCGTATATTAATAAAATATCAGCTAAAAGTGCATGAAGTTTAAGATTATCTTTATTAAATTACATATATTACAAAAAACACCGAATCCACTTTTAGGGTTCCGAAGCCAAAATGGCAAAAACGGAACTCTTAGTTTCGCCATGTTCGTCTGTCCGTCTGTCCGCAGCCTAGCTCAGTGGCCGTTAATACTAGGAATCTGCAATTTGGTACAGGTATACCTACATACTAATCATGCCAACAAAGTGGTACAATAAAAACTAGAACATTTATTTTTGTGTGTAGGTACCTACCTCCCAAACTGGTGAAGTCGGGATGTTTTTTTTATTTGATGTTTTCCTTTAGTATGGGATATAATTGAATAGGTCTCTTAAAAAGAAAAAGGGTCTTAAAAGAAAGTTTAGTTCTAATGTCAATATTTTCGGAGAAAAAAAATTATTTCATTCGCCCTCTAATTTTTGTTCCGTAGGTCTAAAAAATATGAAATAAATCATGAATAGTGGGCTAAAATAAAATAATAACTCCGGAACCCTACACTGAGCATGGCCCGACATGCTCTTGGCTGATTTTTTTTCTATACGTATTCTTACAACTTGCAATAACCTACTCGTCATACCATACTAAAAACCAGCCAAGATCGAATCAAATACACAAATGAGAAAGTTATAAAGTTATATGTAGTTATAACATGTAGTTAATCTTTTGTTTTTAGTATTTTTCTACTCTATCTTCAAGAAACATCGCTTAACCCTTAAATGCATAGTGATGTATATATGCATCTTGTATTCTTGACTCTATTGACAGCATGTCAGAATTTGAATAAATCTTTGTCAAGGTCATGCATTTAAGGGTTAAACGAGAAATATTGACTGCATTCCTATTTTTTCAGACTAAACCGTATGCATTTTGTTACCCCTCGAGATTGATCTTCGGGTCTATGTTGTATCCAATTATTCACGACTACTGCTCTTCCGAGATCGTACAACAGACCATCGATTATGTTACAGCTGGTAAGAAATATCCACCAAATTTAAAATTAAAAAAACTGACTTCAACCGATTACTCCAAGATCCCCGATTTGTTTCCATCATTGGTTTTCTCAAATCCTACTTTCTGAATGCATATTCTTGTAAATGAATGAAAATTACCAAAAGCGCCATACATGTAATGTACCTATAACATTTGAAGAGATCCCTCGATTTCTACAAGATCCCATCATCAGACCTACCTTGGTGCCAACGGGACCATCTCGGGGTTATACACGTTCGATCACAAAAAAAATGAAATCGGTTCACGATTCTTGGAGATATCGGGTAACATACATACAACAAAAAAAAACAGTCGAATTAAGAACCTCCTCCTTTTTTTTGAAGTCTGTTAAAAATCATCTCCATGCTTAAGACTTATTTCTTAGTTATCTTATCCTTAGTTGGTCCAATCAACTTTTTTCGTGCTGTAACATGTCAAAGGGCCCCCTTTCCATGTTAGCAGTATATTAAACATAATAGTAATCTTTTTTGAAGTCGGTTAAATTCCACTGTTGAGTCACACGGCAATTGTAATAACCAAATTCTTTCTCATAACACAAGTACGCCTTATCGTTTGAAATTCTAGATGAGTTCCTGGAGAGCTTAGTAAACCAATTTATTCAGACACTTAATTATTACAACAATTTGAACTTTATTTCAATGTCATAGAGCTTGTACCGTATAAGTTTTTGCCTGAAAATCAGTTTGGTTTGTCGAGTGTCACATGATACGTAAAAAGAATGCCGCACGCAAAAATATTCGTTTTGAAATTGAACCATATTATAAAGTGTTAAAAAAGGGCGGCCTCTACACTTGCGTTCATATAGAAAAACTAAAATGTTTATAATAAAAAACTATGGAGTCAAGCCCAATAGGCGTTATAACTAGATGTGTTCACACCCAATGATTAGGTCAAATTGGACTTTATTTTAATTAAGGGATAAGATTTAATCTTTGTAAAGGTTAAACGGAGTTATGAAATTCAGTATGGGTTTTCAAAATACCAATGGTATGCAAGAAGGTGTGAATAGGTTAGTGGGGAAGGGGTAGTTTAAAAGCGGATGCACAAGCAAAATCGGGAGCTCGATCGGTCTCTGATCTTTTGGTAGCTTGCGGAACGTTGGACGAAGTTCTCATAGTGCAGGTTTAGGTCATTCTAGGTTACCTGTATTATGTCCAGAAATATGGATATTGCTAGTATCTTGTGATTCTAGTGAGGTCTGATTTTGGACATGGTATAGGGAAACTAGTTGTGGGGTTTCGTTTTGTTATTTTAAATAATTTTGTGTTAAATTTTGTGATTTTAATTATTTCATTACTTGTTGTTTTGTGCTCCAGAATAACGCTAGTGTTTGATGTTTTAAAGTAGTGTAAAGTTTTGTTTTGTGCGTAGAGTTGTTTTTAATTTTAGTAGATTGTAGCTATCTCGTTTGTTTATTGATTTGTGCCCAGGCAAGTGCTAATATTTTAGAATATTGGTGAAGTTTAGGCTACAAATCAATAAACTATTAAAAGTTGTAAATTCTTGTTTTCTACTTTAGTGCCATTCATTAATTGTTTTCAATATGTGAAGTTTTGGTTTGGATTATTTTAGTGATATTTAGCACTTTAATGATCTAGATTGGAAGTGTCACATATTATAGTTATTTAGTGATTAGTGTTTTGAATTATTATGGGATAGGGAGAACTAGTTCAATCCAGTACAGTCTGCTGGGCAATTAGAGAGAAAGAACAGGTACCAGAACGGTGACAACGTCGGTTCTTGCTTTCTAATTAGCGTTCTTTAGTTTAGTGTTGTAAATATCTGGTGGGTCCAGACAGTTACCAGCATTTATTGAGACTGGTGTTTTACCCCTAAGTGCCGGACGATTTGGAAAGTCAACTCTGATTTTCTAAATTAGCCAGTTGCTTAGTCCTTTTTATCTATATATTTATATATTCACATTTATTCGTCAGTTTGTTCCTTTTCTGTCCCAATCCCTATCGAGAAGGAACAAACAGCACACGGGAAAATAGGGTGTTAGTCTAATGGAGTTTTCCCATCCGAAGTAGTTAGCTTTAGCTTAGAATTTCCCATTGCACATCGGGAAATTACGCGTGTAAATTAAATGTGCACCACGGGGTGCTAGTTTGCGAATATTTCGGTAGAATAGTTGGCTAGAGTAGCTGTTAGGGCTAGGAATATTATAGGCGTAGGTTTTGTAGGATTAAAGTAAATTTCTAATTTTTCGAGATGTATAAGCCATTACATATTTTCATTAGTTAGCTAGGTTCCGTTACATATATATGGCTTCTTAATTTGTTTATGTAAATTAATTACGGGTTTATGGGTTACATTTTAATGTACAATTAGCTAGGATGTAGGGTGGGTTTAGGGACAAGTTAGGATTTTATTACATATAGTTATTTATGACACAAATAGACAAACCTGACATACTATTTGACAATTTATATTTTGGTCCTTGCTATTCTACTGGTAGTATTAAATATTGTGAGAAAACTAAAATATATAACTCACAATATGTCGTAAAGTTAGAAGCACTTTGTTTTTGAAAATGAAAAGAAAATATTTGTTTGCCCGTCTCTTAGCAGTGAGTACTAAGACTTCATTCTGTTTTCTGTGGTTCTGTAATTTTCCAACACGACCTTAAGAATACAAGGTCATACCTACTATCACAAATCATACTAGTAACGGTATGTAATTTTCAATGAGTAATTTACCCAGGCTAGATCGCAGTAAGATCGTAGTATATTTTGGTCTGAAAGTATGATACAAAATGGCTACACCTACAGTTTGGATAATATTATTTCATTGAAACCAATACAAGAAATGTATTGCAAAAATTACAGAATTCTGGATAACTAGAGTGGATCTAATACTTCTGCTTCTACCAGTATTTTGTTATGTTAAATGTCCCTTTGCAAATCCTCTCATACAAGACAAGAAATGTCACAAAATAATGACAGGAAGGACTAAAAGGTCATGTCATTATTAAGTTCCTTCAGAACTTTAGTGCCTTCAGCACGGGGGCGGAATCCTGACCTTGCAACTGGAAGATGGATACGGATGCTGCGGGGCGGGGCAGTATCTCTAACCCCCAAATAAAAATATTTTCATAATAAATTTAATTTAACTTCTTTGTTTATATTGTGACATGTTGTTGGACTATTTTACATACTTTACAACATTCTTTCTAGCTGACAAATTAACTATGACATAATTTACATCTGACATTTACCTTACCTATATTCTGACACATTATTTCTTATTTTAAATTATTTCTTACACTTAGATTAAATATGCGAATTAAGATACTCAACTCTTACCTATATGCGAAAAGGATTTCGGTTACTGACAACGGACACAACGAAGGGTTTCTAAATACACACTAACGACCATTTGGCCAAATTACTGATCCAATCCAAAGATATTAACTTTATTTATTCCGGTTTATTTGATTATTTATGATTAATTCATAAAGCAGTATTAGAAGTAGGTAATTAGAATTCTAGATTTTCTTATTAGAATTTTCAAATTTTATTTTTAATATTCAGGTGACGTAGATTAGGTCTTAGACGGTTTATTTTTATAGGGGGGGGGCTAGTATATAAAGGGGGGGTGTGTTACAGTGCGCTCTGTAAATTGTCGTTTCACGACCTCAAAAACAAAGCCTCAATAAATATTTCGCATATTATTATAATGCAAATGGATGAATCAACTATTTTGTCTCTGCTATTACCATAGTTACGGTCGCCTGAGTCACGCTGGTTTTATGCATAATTATGATACTTAAACTATTCAAACATGCATTTTTCTGATGTGAATAAACCCTTTCCTTGATATCTACAATCATGGACTAGCATGTTTCCATAAATGAAATAGCATAATTTTGCATAAAACCAGCGTGACTCAGGCGACCGTAACCATGGCAATAACAGACAGAAAAAAGTTGATTCACCCAAATACCGCGTACTAGTTAAATCGTTAATCCTTTTCGAAGCCCCCAGATACTAGTACAGTCGCCATCAGATATATCGTAGCGACCAGAGCGTTCAAATATATCTGAACACGCCGACGACGATAGAGGCGTGTTCACATATTTCTGAGTATATTCTTATTTTAAGAAGAGTCACGTTTATCTAAAGTCTTGTCTATCTAAGGTTTTAATTGACAGAAATGTGGTCGCTATGTCATGCCTGGAAAAGGGACATTATTAACGTCTTATCCCCTTATAAACGTCTCCTAACTTAGCAGGCTGCTAAGTATTGTTTGTCCCTTTCACTTATAAAGACATATTGATAAGACCGAAAGGGACAAACAATAGCGGTTTGCTAACTTATGAGGCATTTATGAATAAAGGAGTTAGTAGGCGTTCAATAGGGTTTTCATCACACTTGCTGTCTAAGCGCGCCATTAATGCGCACGAATAACGGGAGTAATAGAAAAGTGATATTACCTAGGGAGTAATAGAAATGTCAGTACGTAATTTAATAATATTTTGTCTTAAAACTTATTTTTTTGTCTGCAAGTGTGATGAAATCATTTTATGCATCACGATCGGTAAGCGGAATACTCACTCGAAACATTAAAAGCCCTCCACCGACGGCGTCGGGTGTCTAACACTTTCGTTAGTAATTCCGTACTTACCTCCCTTGATGCACGATGTACTATTTCTCGCTTCAGCCCAATCTTCAACATCAAAGAGATCCAGCAGCCAAGACCCAACACCAGTAGTCCTCACTGAAGGCCACGTCTGCCCATCCCTGGGCGTGGACAAGAGTGTTTGGTGCTCGGAATGTCGGATCACCAAGGATCATGCTACTTACGACCCGGCCGTTTCTTGTGGTGACCATAAACCTGGTAATTTTGACTTACAAACTAACGTGTATTCAGGGTGTAATCGATAAGTGTTTACAGGCCATAATTCCGTAAATATCAGAGATATCAGAAAACTGTAAATACTTGAAATTTATAATTAATTGATATGGAGTAAGTGGTTAACATAAGACAAATCATGAATCATTTGATAACGGTGAAATGCCTCAGTCGTATTAAACTAGTCTTTGAATGAACGGTTACCTACTATTGGAAGGGTTTGAAGTTAATATTTCGGATATATCTGATTTTATTTCAAAAACGTTATTAGTGTAATTTTACTCGTTGGGGTCGTTACTTTCGATATCAATTAAAAGTTTTCTGATATCTCTCATATTTACGGAAGTATGGCCTGTAAAGACTTATCGATTACACCCTGCATAGAGCCTTAAGATTGATAGGGTGACGTCGTTTCGTTTCCATTTTTCCAGGTTCCTGTGGCCACCGGCCGACTCCATCATCAAATTTTCTTCATAATTCATGATACAATTGGGGAAATATTTTTTTCTTGTCCGTTCAGTTATTGCCATGATTACTGTCTCCAAAGTCACGTCATTTTTCACTCGTTTTATGCAAATTATGATGTTAGTAAACACTTCCGTTAATGGGCCTCCTACAAACATGGACTACATGTCTACATCATTTTGCATAAAACCAGTGACTCAGGAGATCGTAACCATGGCAATAACAGACAAAAGAAGTTGATTCACCCGATTTTATTGCAATATCATTCGATTAATGTATTATGCGAAATCCCAGCTGGATATTTCTTATTTACACACACCGGCAATGAAAACGGGTCAGGTGTTTTTATTCATAGAAAATAATGCAAACATGGAGATTTCAAATATTTTTAAAAAATATTTATATTGTGGGTAAAATCTATTTTTAAATCAGGTTGTATTGGAATTTCCCTAATTTTTTAAATACCCAAAAAAAATTCAAAATTGTGGTTAGGTAGGTTTGTATAGACAAAAATGTAGACCGTTTAAGAAAACCACCTATTTAAAATGTATGGTAAATCGAGTTTTTTAATCACGAGTTGCTATTTTTATATCTACGAAGTCA
>JALPQI010010130.1:0-42553 GCA_025490895.1 Thaumatotibia leucotreta | reverse complement strand
GATGTTGTAAGAGTTTTAATCGATGTTGTGGTTATGAGCCCTCATTTCTTCGTATTTCCTCATTTTCCAACATTGCGTAATTTTAATCTCACGTTTTCAGAAACGGGGCTCTGCGTATATAATGAAATGACGCGTTTGCAACCGTTAGCTCGAAAAGAGCTCATTAGCGTTGACACATATTTGCCCCACACCGAGTTTAATGAACCATACGGGTAGGTACGGCTGCATTCGAGCAAAAAACCGATGTAAGGAGATCTTTATGCTCCGCGACTCGAGCTGACCCAATTGCATTTAGTTACAGCAGGTCAGTAGGTACACTGCGTTTACTCATGTAAATTTCTGAATTTCTGTCGCCTTTTTAGTTACTAAGGCTTGTCAAGTCGGGTCAAATAAGAAATTCTCACTTTTAATGCTCTACTGGCTCCATTTCCAAAAGACGTCAATACATTGGTTTTATAAATAAATGGAGAGATAAATCGTGTTTACATTACTTTGACCTCATTCTCACCTCAACTGTTATCGGCTTTTGTCGTTTCCCGTTGTAAAACTACTGTTATTATCAAATATAAAGGCGCGAGCAAAGTTTAAAGGTGATGCTGTTGAACCTGATAACTATTACTCTTCGTTTCATTTGTAATTGTAATCAAGTTCTCGTCGGCAATTTTGTTCTATTTGCGTTTACACTCTTGCGATTCAGAATAATTAGCGTAGTACAGATTATTTAAACCTTCCTAACCTTGTTAAGTACATACATAAAACATGCACAAAAGTAAACATATCTTAGAGTATTTAGATGTCGACTGTATCTTATTTAAACAAACTAAACAGGCGAGGCGTACTAATTCTGCTTGTAAAGTAGTAAAACCAACAAGCTATTTATGGTAATTGTATGCGATAAAATTTATTGTGATAATGACTCAACCCAGCTGTACCTACTCAAAAATACCCGGTTTCAATTTAGGCCGCACCTGCATCCTTAGATTTTATCACCAACTCCTGTTCATACCACACCAAGTTTATGATGAAAGCTGAATTACACAATTGTTCGTGCAATTCCCAACAGGGAACTACCGCAAACCACTTCGTTGGTCAATTGTCTATTTGCGTTTCTATTGGTACTTTCTATCGCTCTTGCATTTTAAAAAGATTAGAATAAAAATTCGTGAGCTTGAAACTACCTCTGATCCTCGTAACATTTATTGATATTCAATCATTCATATTCTCCACAGAAAATCCAAATACTCCTTATCCGTGCCAAGGAAATACTCTTGTTGTTGCAAATGGAGCATGTTGGCGCTTCCCTAATAGAGCAAAAATGCAGAGCGAGTTGATCGGGAAAATAAATGGCTGATGTGGACAAATTTTGTCCTACTATATGTGGCTTTCGTAGTCTACTGATTATTAATATTCCTAGAATAAGCTACGGTATTGCATTGTATTCTGGCCATTTTTCCGCAACTCGACATCAAACGTGCCTATTTTGCGTGGTCCCAACGCTGGCCCAGTACTTGTTGGGGCTTTCACAAAGAGGTGTGCGCCGGCACAGAAATCGCCGGCGGCGGCGCGCCGCAAAGTTTTGCCGGCGTGGCGGAGCCACGCCGGCGTCAAGGCCAAATTAATGCCCTATACGTTCATATATAAGGATGAGAAGGTATTAAATAAGTACCTAGATATAGTTTAGGACAAGTTTATTATTTTAAAAATAAACACATAAAAACATAAGATTGCATTTTATGCGACAATTGTTATAATTATCGTGTACGAAAATTATTTTATTAACTCGCAATGGGTCGAGTCGTATATTTTGTCTACACATCTACAGATTACCAATACTACACATTCCCAATTGTACAGATTCCTAATACTACAGATAATAGGTAATACTACAGATATTGTCAATCCCAATAATACGGATTTAGAATGCTACAAATAGGTACCCAACACTACAGATTCCCAATACTACACGTTCCCAATACTACGAATTCCTAACAGGTACTCCAGATTTCAAATACTACAGATACCCAGCTTTACAACCTCTTTATAGTACCATCACGCCCACACTGCTAATCATACATCGGTGTACACACGAAAAAATATTTTTCGTAACTAGTGCGCAAAAACGAATCTTGCGCACGCTTCGCGCGCGGTAATTTCTCTTTTTGACGCACTTGTTATGAAAAAAATCGTCCCTTACACGTGCAAAAACTTTTTTTAACTTGGTTGATTGTCGCCCTCGTTTCACTCGGGCTCCAACTTTCACCTTCGCGAAAAAAAAGTTTTCCCGCACTAGTTAGGAAATGTACTATTTTTTCCATTTAAAATCTATTTTTGACGTTATTATTTATTACAAGCCTACAAAAACTGCAAAAAAGGCAAATTTTGAATGCGTTTTAATGTACCTACTGATAAAAAATATTTCGTATACTGTCCAAAAAGAGGCAACATACCGACATGAGAAGTATCTTTCTTAAAATGCTTATGAAAAATATTTTTTTACAAATTGGTCTATTTTTGGAGGAGAAAACAGGGGACAAAAAACCTTGTTTTCGCCAATTTTACTTAGGTATTATCAGGCAAAGCTGCAGTTATCTATTTCTAAGCCGTGCAAAGAGACATCAAATTTTTCAAATGCCAATTTTTTAGCTTACATCTCCTTTTTCCTCTAAAAATATCTTATTCAAGAGGCACAAAATCATCGATGGCAAACGCTTAAATTAATAGAATAGAATCAGTTAATAGACAGTTATTAAGCCTCCTACGGTGGCCTAACGTAGATAATGAAAAAACATCCATCATCATCATCAGCCTATCGCAGTCCACTGCTGGACATAGGTCTCCCCAATTTCACGCCACCGTTTTCGTTCTTTGGCTGCTCGCATCCAGCTCCTGCCAGCCATCCTGCGCAAATCGTCGCTCCACCTTGCCTGAGGGCCGAGACGCGGTCTCCACTCAAGCACTCGTTTACCCCAATAGTTGTCGGGTTTACGGCTAATACGGCCAGCCCACTGCCACTTCAGCTTGCTAACACGGTGGGCTATGTCGATCACTTTGGTTCTCTGCCGGATAACCTCATTTCTGATTCAACCCGACCTGATTCGGCCCGCAAAGAGACGCCGAGCATAGCCCTTTCCATAGCTCGCTGAGCGACCTTGAAATTTTTGGACCAGCCGTACCGTCGTCGCCACTCGGCTCCGAACGTCACGACGGGTGGGACGCACGTATTGAAGTGTTTTGTCTTCAGACACTGTGGGATCGACGATGTGAAGAATACAATATAATGGAATTCTGTAAAAGAAATCTGTAAAATTGGGAACAATTCTACTCGAGTAGTGTGTTTTTTTCGTAGGTACGTATCAATCTCCTTTAGGCCTGAAAATCTGAAGGTTGTATCTTTTTCGTAGTATTGTAATCCAGAAGTGGGATTTCGGTCAGAGGGAACCGCTTGTCGATATTCGCAAGCATATTGTTGTTTAATGCCAATATGATCAGCGTGGCGCATGATTTAAATGATTTTATTCCGCAAAATTTTTGTCGCGGCGTGGATTTTGAAAACGTCGGCGGCGGCGGCGGCGTGGGTCCCGCGGCGCGGCGGCGCCGCGCCGGCGTGGCGCACACCTCTATTTCACATACACCCTTGAATTTCTTCGCAGATGTATGCAGGTTTCGTCACGATGTTTTCCTTTACCGGACCTTTCTTGTTCTATCCGTATGTGTTGGCCTACTCCTGACCTGTCAGCCACTGATTGATAATATTCTTGGCTTGACCCGCGAAAGGGCTCGCAATCTGGGTCGCACCTGCATTGCGACGACCGCTCCCACTCGACCCGCTTGCTATCGGTGCATTGCGTGCACTTTTCGGGGATTTACAGGGTAACGCCTGACCTAGATCCACAAAGTAACGATATTGTTATTTGGGAAGCATTTTGGATTCGGATGGAGCTCACAAATAGGTCAAACATAGAGTACAGTACTACAGTACAGTCAAGGTAAAAAAATGTAGATGCGCGCAAAGCCTATAATAATGGTAATAGAGTTGTTTATAGTGTATTTGGCACTTAAAACACATTTATATATCTTACCTTGCCCAGCGACCTCGCTATCATTAGCTTGGCTCCTAAATCTCCTATTGTATTGTATTCTGGCCATTTTTCCGCGACTCTACATCAAATGTGCCTATTTTTCGTGGTCCCAACTCTGGCCCAGTACTTGTTGGGGACTTCACATATAGATATACATTATACATCCTTTCTTCGCAGATGTATGCAGGTTTCCTATTATCTCCTAATAGATATTGAAAGCAGCAGAACTTAGTGATGTAGGTAATTATAATTAATCTCCCCACTAATACATTTTGTATACAAATTATTCCAAACGGAATTGTTGACATTTCATATGTGCCAATCCTCGTCGGCTGAAAGACGTCGCATCAGATATTTTTGCTACATGGGTGAATCAACTTTTTTTGTCTGTTATTTGTTGGTTACGGTCACCTGAGTCACGCTGGTTTTTTGCCAAATTATGTAAACATGCATGTAGTCCATGTTTGTAGGTGGCCCATTAAGGAAAGGGCTTATTAACACCAGAAAAATGTATGTTTACATAGTTTAAAAGTAGGATGATTTTGCATCAAACCATCTTGACTCAGGTGACCATAACCATGGTAATAAAAGACAGAAAAAAGTTAATTCACCCACATATTAGCTTGAATTGTACTCATACCAATTGGTAGCGAAATTTTATTAGCAATGCAAACGAAAAAGCACTTCTCGGAGGAGATACAAAAGCACATTTTGTCGAACATTGGCTAACGGTTCTAAAGATACGTTTGTCTAACAATGTTCAGCAGTAAACTATTACCCGGAGGGGAGCCGGAGGTCGAATCAATTGCAAGCGGCACCGGCACAAACCCATTCTATTTGTGCCGGGAGGGGACATTACATGCAAAATTGTCGTTGGTTATTTTATTTCTATTTTTATGCGTACCTACTGTATGCTTACCATGAGCTGCCGCAGCGTTATTAACGCAGACTTTGTTTCTATCCAGCTCGCTCGTATCAATATCAATACGCGGGGTCTCTATTGGTTCCCATAAAGTTTGAAGTTCGATTTTTGAAGCGAATAACGTTGTAGGTCCGAATTTTTTTTAGTCATATTGTCATAAGTCATAAAAATTAATATTATAAATCGGTGGTCAGTTTTATGTAGGTCATAATTATTGTTAGTCATAAAAGTCGATGCCCATAACTTTTAAAATCCATACAGCATCATTTACAGAATGTTAAAAGCAATAACCTTCGTTATTATAACTGTTACAACGTCTATATTCGCAAGTTGTAATTATTTGTTGTCGCGTGATTATGTCAATGCCAATGTAATGATGGTCAATGTAACCACCTAATAAATTTAGTAAGTAAACTTGGTAATAAACTTAGTTAGTAAATAGTAAGAGTATTATTTTAAAAGTCGGTCCTGGCGCTTCGCCGGCCGCTACCGCGGCACGCTCGCTTCGCTCGCTCGGCTCGCGCGCTGTAAGGTCACAGTTCGACCTAACACTCCTCCTCGCTTCGCTCGTCGTCGTACCTACACTGACCTGCCTTAGACTCCTTAGAGTCGAGTAGGTAAGGAAGTTTCCTAAGTTGCATCATAGTCCATTAATTTCTTAATTTAAATTAAATATTAATTTTTTTGGATGAAATTCGGTTAGTTATTAAAACAATATGAGTAAGAACCATTAGTAGGTTCAAATGTATGACTTAAAATATTTCTAAAAAATGATAGATAGACCTTTGAATGTTATAGTCAGCAATTTATACCTTTTGTAATTAGAGTAAGTAATGTTATACGTTAGTAATGTTAGATCTATTAATCGTTATACTTAACAAAAATTATGACCATTGATGCTTATATCAGTAAATTATATGTATATCAATTTCTGACTAACGAAATTCGGATTAACAAATATATGGGAAAGAAAGGGATCCCCAATACGCGGTATACCAATACGAGGGCTAGGATAATTTGGTCAGCATAACGTACTGTAATGTCTTTAACGGGTAATCGTATATACAATTTATTCACTAGCCAAACCAGTGAATACAAAATATAACGAAAAGTACGTTGTGAAACTTGGGAACCATTACCGACAATCTGAATTGAAATGTTTGGTATCGATATAATCGATACCGAGGTATACTCGAGTTAATGACTTTTTTATTCATAATGTTATGTAGTTGACGTCTCTGCCTAAATACAATGCCATGTCGGCCATATCGCTCTCACAAATTTACATATTTAAATCAGCGTCTTAAATATCACACTCCAAATAATTCGTCTACAACGATTAGCTTGTACTTTTATCTGCAGTTGGATCGTAACCATTTACATTTACTTTGGTTTCTGGGAGTTTACCTATAATATGTACTCGTATACCATTACCTGAATGTGTCGGACATAAAAATATGGTAAGATTCATTAGCTTTTCGTCACTTAATACACTTATATCCCTTAATTTTATTAACCTCCAAAGATTAATGTAGAAAATAGCTTCTGATGATGACTGTAATTCAAATGTCTATTGTGGTGCAATACAACCGAGGACCAGGCGCGCCCGATTGACTAATCCTCCAGCCCCAGGCCACTTACAAAGCTTACATACCCTATGGTCCATCATAAGATGGTCCATCCATGCCATAACCTTGCTATGAATCTAGGGATCCAACTATACTAGAGGCAAACAGTCGCTTACCAGCTGTACCCAGATGCGCTTCGCTGGTTTCCACACCGCTCCAGAGTGTCCCACATTGTGATCGTCGTCAAATGTAGGTCGAATCGATGGGGATTTCAGTACTGCAGATGTGGCATTTACTCGATTATGAGAGCTGATATTTTTGTTGATGTTTCAGACGTTAGGTAAGTCAATAGTAGCAGAAAGTATATTCAATATAATCAGCACAGATCTATAACAATAGAGTTGTGCTACTTTTTCTGTTTAGTTTTTTGGTGAATTCAATTGTATAAACCTTGGAGAACAACACAGTTTAGAGACAATAGTTGCCTTGGATCGTAATTGTATATTTTAGTTAGTATTTCTTTGCTAGCACATCAGGCACATTACTAATTACAATTTAATTAGGATCCGTGGAAATTCTAACACCGATGACGACACAATCTTGCGTCACACGTATTGTCTCTCGTGATGCATGGGCCAATAAATCCACTGTTCGGTCACGCAATTGACTACATTCTCGTTCGTCGAGTCGATATTTTGGGACAACTGTTATAACTTGATCTTAAGATCTCAGCGTAATCGAAAAGCTTTAAAACTGGTTCTAGCTACTCTAATCAAACTGAAATGAGTCTGGGTTACAAAAGGGCTTGTAAAATGTTCTCCGCAACAGCTCATATAGCGTTCTACGTCAGTACCAGAAATAGGACATGCACTTGCACAACTCGGATTATTTGCAGCTGGCACTGGCAGCCTAGCTACCCTTCAAAGTGCTCCATTTCTTGAATAAACAAACCTTGAGTGTGTATAGCTTTATGGTCCGTTCTGATGATCCAATATTGCTTGTTTGCCGTAAATGGGGTCAGTTATAAATTGAACAGAGAAATGTCAGCATTTGAGACATCGTACGCGGGGACTCTTTGTTTGTGTTGAGTCGGCAGAAATAGCTATACCGGTCAAAACGACACCAGACAAAAACTATCTGTAAATATGTGCACTATTAGAGTCTGTTTTTTATGGACTTGAACGTGTCGCTTCTTTTCCTGCGAACTCTTTATTGTTTGATCTATTAGTATTTTTAAATTCTTATTCTATATTCAATTGCAATGCAAATATTCAGTTTACATATAAGTATGTTGTTCTATGGTTCTTGGTTATGTTGGGATATTTGGGATAGTGCATCTGTAATATCTGTATACAATACAATTGAACTGATTTGATGACTGAGTTGGCCTAGCTGATGGTTGCCGTGGGGAAAAAATAACGGATTATTTATGCGGTTTATGTCTCGCGGTGTATAGAAGCTAGTCTTTAACATATATTATGTAGATTGTATCGAAAAGTATAAACATATCCAATGCCAACCTTTATGATTGCATGGTATCCGCTTGTAACATTGAAACCATGGAACCAAACCCGCATCACCTTTACTATGTTTGACATGTGAGTTTATACTTTCTCTTTTATTTACAGGTAATGTTGCAGCTTTCTCTTCAAGTCGTAAGGCAGCTTTAGGTACAAGCCCTTCGCAGGTTTCACCAATTCGCTCTTGACCTCATGCCCTGTCGGTATCGAGATACCATTATTTCAATTTCAAGCATCATCAAATCACCATTCATATTACTCTAATTTTTGCAAGGCGATTGAACTTCCTACATCTTACATTTCTGTTTACGTTATATCTTTTTTTAACACGTTTTTATTGGCTTCACTTGTAACTTCATATGTATGTAAAAATATCTTGGAATCTTAATTTGACCCAGTTCCTGGTCTTCGATTAGGATGAAATTTTGCACGCGCTTTCGTAGCGACATTCTTGCCTAAAGACAGCAGTTCTCTTCATGAGAGATAACAACATTGGCAATACAGTAAACCTACTTGCCATAAAATGCAGCATTTGGTTATAGCTGCAAATATTGTGATGCGATGTTTTATTTTCATAAGAAAATGAATCCGGTCACTAGAACACGCTCTGTCCATCGAACTAGTTCGCCTGCAGCTGTTCTGACCTAAACAGTCGCACAATCCATTCTGAACCCTGATTCAGCGTTATAGCTACTACATCCTTAAGTTAAAGTTCAATTTTCCTTCAACAACCAAGATAAAACAGCCTGCATGGCTGTGAGTCACCAGCGTTCTTAATGTTGAGTAAATTGTCGAATACATAATCGATTCAGTACAGTTTGCTATAGGGTGGATTTTCAATTGTTTCCAGTCTGAAATGTTCAGGTAGACAGGCCGGTTGGGGCCAGTTTGGCTTAATGGAGGGCCTTGGAAATGGTGCTGTCTCGCCTAGCCAATATATAAAGGATACATTATTATGCTAAGGCTAGGCGAAGTTAGATTTAACACAGGCTACCTGTAGTCTGTTTAGACTTTAGAGAGACATGAAATTTAAGATTTGAGGCGTGAAAGTGCAAATTAAATTATTTCGCTACATTGAACCGCGTTCAAAACCTCCAGCTTCGTACATAGTCACTATCAACGGAGGCTGACAAATAAGTTATGGAGTTTGTCAGATTCGGTGTCGGTGTCATTTGTTTCCCGGACTAATTCTATATCTCGGGGTAAAATTCAATGAGATTGGAGAAAACTATTAATTTATATTATTAGTTCCTGTAAACATTAATATCCTTAATTGTGTTTTCCTTTAAAGCAACCATTTGGATCGCCAACACAATAATACTAAGTATGTCAATTACTGACACATGAATTCTAGAAACTCATAATCACTTGACGCAGGCAACCTAATTAGTTTTAATTGAGTGGGTGCTGGCAATTAGCCTTTCTTACTGTCTGGCGTAGAGTGGAAACTAAATAGGGTCCAAAATCATTATATATTTTATGCCAGTGTCGATGTTATTTAGCCATTTTTTTTAATAGCTGCGTAATCAAAATCGTTGATTCATGGGTCATGCCACGAGAATTTGTTCGCTCCTATACAGAGTGAAACGAAACGATGATCCTTCCCGCTACCGACCGAGTCTACCAACCATTACGATGAACGTTCAGTATACTGCCAACATCGAAATATCTTTAAAAAAAATTACCCCTAAGGTCGGGATTTCACCTGTAAGTTCTTACGAGAGTGTTAGGGACTGAGCTATATACTAAGAAACGAGAGGTGAATATCACTATCCCATTCCTTGGTATAGCTCCGTCGCTTCAACTTATGTAAGAACTCACAGGTGTAATTCCGGCCTTATACAAAGTCAGTGATTAGTTACAAGATCCATAGTATGGAAAAGTCAATTTTCCATGTACGTTTTCGATGTTGGTCCCATACTGAAACTACCTCGTAATGGTTGGTAGACTCGGTCGGTAGCAGGAAGGCTCGTTGTTCCGTTACACCCTGTATAATATATTATGTTGGCGACCGTATTATTGCTAGTCTACTTGAAAGCACCGTATCGCGTAATGAAAGCTTTTACGCTACAATGGATCCGTAATCAAATTCACTATCTGTATGACAGACGTGGGTGGACAAAGTAGTGATATGGGGCACGAATATAACAACTATGTACATGTATAACAAATTATTATTATTACTGCTTATTGAAATGAAATGAAATGAAATGAAATGAAATAAAATTTATTTATGACAAGCACGATGGACATATACACATTTACAAATAGCACACCACAACAGCTTGCCACAAAAGGGTCACAACTCAGCATGTAGCTGGCTAGGCCAGCGCTGTTCTTCCGTTGTGACCCCCAGGTACGTATACTGGCCGACGAGGCGACCACGCTGGCAAACAAGTAACACAGAAGATACATAAAAGGCAGCATATTAAATATAAAAAAAAAAAAAAAAAAAATACGCACGATGGCTGGCATCGGACGCGTCGCGTCGCACACAGTGTGATACTGCCCTAACCGTGACGTTTCTTTACGTTCAGTTTAGTAAGTGAACTGAACGCAAAAAAACGCCACTGCCACGTCAAGCCACATGGCAGCACCGCGACGCGTCCGCAGCCATCTTAGATTTTTCTTTAACCTACAACTTGTACACGTATCCATGATCTTACAAATTACAATTTTACACGCAGAAAACTTGAAAATTACAGAGACTTAACGATTAGCAAGACAATATCAACAAGCAATTTTAACACTATTTACAAGCAAGCAATTTTTACAAGATAGTTTGACGACAGCACTGGGATGGTTGGCTTATGGGACATAACCTTCAGGTATGCAAAAGAGACGTTTCCTATATTAAATAAAACTAGTATCATGTCTTAAATTTTCCTGTTTTCGCTGATGGTCAATTAGCTGTTTTTTTAGCTTATCTTTAAAACTATGCACACTTTTTAGGTTCCTCATGGGCGGAGGCAGATTATTCCAGCATCTTGTTGCCAAATACCGGAAGCTTCCCCGAAAAGCAGCTGAACCGTGCCGACACGTTACCAACTGCAAACCACATTGTCTAGCTCCTCGAGGCGTCCGGAAGGAAAGCTTTTCAAAGAGATACGTGGGGGACTGACGGTGTACAACCTCAAAAAGAAGACTTGCCAGATGAAGCTTTCGCCGGTGTAACATTTTAAGCATGTTATGTTTATTTAAAAATGGGGTTACATGTGCCCTTAACGGAATATTGAAGCAGAAGCGAGCACAGGCATTCTGAACTCGTTGTACCAGTCTTTTTGTTTTAGTAAGTAATCGTGGACCATACACTATATCCATATAATTTAGCTTCGACAGAACAAGTGAATCTGCTAGTTGTATGCGTAGAGTTTCACACAAGAGTGGTCTTATCTTGTACAAAACCTTTAACCTGTAGAAACAATTCCGAACTAAATTTGAAATATGTTTCTCATATCGAAGTTCTGAATCCATTAAAAGGCCTAAATTACGCGCTTCGCTGACTCTCTCGATGGTATTGCCCATTAATTTTACCTCCATTTTAGGGTTAAATCTATCCAGCTGATATTTACTACCAAAAGCCAGGTACTTAGTTTTGGCAGGGTTCAATAATAAGCCATTCCTGGCAGCCCAGTCCGATATACTACACAGATCCTCATTTAGCTTGCCTATTGCATTGTCAGTTTCGAATCGCCTAAATGAAATATACACCTGTACGTCGTCCGCATATATGTGATATTTACAGTGTCTTATTAACGTCATAATAATATGGCCGTTGTGTGTTCCCTTGAAATTATTCTTTAGGAAGCTATGTATAACATTTATTCGAATCAAAATTTCACATTAAAACATCTACCACACGTTTCGTGAAAAAATCATGCATATAACATAAATCATCCGCAATACGCTTCGTCATCAAATAAAAATAATAGTAAAAACAAGAAAAAAACTAGTACCTATTATTTCCTATGGTAAGCACCTGGCCCAAAGATTCCAAAAACTTGCATTATTTCATATTCACGCACTTTTGTGCCAAAATGTTTTATATTTAAGGTAAGTTGGGGTAAGATGAAACGGTTTCCAGAATGGAGAAAGACAAAAAGTCGTCCTTCTGGCACAGCGTCTGCTGGTAGCATTTTGTCCTACCCCATTAAAAAAACCGTTTCACTTACCCCACCTTACCTTACTTAATTAGTATTAACGTAAAAATACATAAAATTATGTCAACGTGTTTCACGATGTGTCAATGACGTCAAATGTTATTGGAAAATCACTATTTTTTTTTGTTTTCTACATGACTAGTACATAAAATAATGCCGATATAATCAAGTGTTAAAAGTTTAAAACAAACAAATATTATACAGAAATAATTGTTGGAAAAAAATAGAAAGTAGAAATGTCTCATTCCAACTAATCTGATTCAATATAACAGAATTTCCTGTCAGTGATTGATCATATAAATAAAATAACATTTTCCTTCAGGGGCTCAAAATAATTCGCTTCCGCACTGGCCTGTTTGATATGATCAGGGCAGTGTGATTTAATAAAAAAAGGTTTTTCTCAATCATATTTTGTCGTATTACAAAATAAAACCTGAATGGAATAAAAATACCTGTGATCCTAGATATAAAAGATATTAAACAAAAAAAGTGCACATGGAAAAGTACTGTGTTTTAAAGAACATAAGATTTATTTTAATACTCGTGACAAGGTACTGGTTAAATGCACTGGCATGATTATTAAATTTATATAACCTACAGCTTTTAAAATAAAGCACCTGTAAAAAAAAATACAAAAAGTTTTCCCGTACCGGGAATCGAACCCGAGCCTCCTGGGTGAAAGCCAGGTATCCTAGCCACTAGACCATACGGGAGATATTTTATTCGGCGAAAATGTGTATCTACATCTTGACATCACATATTGCGACGACAAAAATAATTTCGAACACTAAGGAGTAATAATTTGACTTATAATTAGATTATTGCGTAACCTAAAGAACACAGCAATTTTTTTTAGTTTATCATATTTTTCTACACAATAAACTGTAAGTGAAGCAAAGGATTGATTAGATTAACAACTACTATTGTATTCTTATCGTATCAGATGTATGTATAACAAATTTAATATCCCCTTAAAGTCGTTATTCGATTAATATACGTCTCTCTTTCACTCTGCAGTCATTATCTAGGAACCGCTTAAATGATTATGGTATTGTATTATATCAGTATTATAACATACTTTCAGAAACTTTATAGGAAAGTCTTCAAAATCTCAAAAATCCTCCTAATATTTTAAATTGCCATACAATTTTCAAATGTGAATTTACCAAAGTTCTCCCTTATAAGTATGCGAGTCTTTTCCAACCCCACTTCTAATAATTACCTATATTCTGCCTAAGCGTTGTTATGGAAAAAAAGTGGGACAGTTTACTAAAAAGGTACATATTTTTGTGCCATGATTCACCCCGGTGCCCTACCACTGCGGTGTTTCTTGACATGCTTCCCTGCCCTATATTGTTACCCTACATCTTTTGTTGCCGCCTTTTCTTGTTGCATAAAAGACAACAGAGACAAGGGTAGGATGGGAGGATTTGAAAAGGGGTCACTTATAGTTTCTTTGATATTGAGAGTCCAATGGTTCGATGGGTAAGGTAAGGCGTTATATTAAATAAAATAATATTATATAAATAAAATAAGTGTATAATTAAGAGAAAATCCTAAGTTAAGTAAGTCAATGATTAAAAGTAGATTAAAGTCACGTCTTCTCGAAGATCAAATGTTTTTATGCTTGTGTGTGCGAATGTACCTACCTATAGTACCTATAAACTGTACTATCTCATAAAAAAATAAAAAATAAAGTGTAAGATTTACTACTAAGAGCAACTAAGATTTTATGAAATAATAATTTAATGTAGAATAAGTATAAGAAACGAGCGCATCTCGCCATCAAACGTTGCAGTTTGGCGAGAGTAGTGTATAGTTGTTAAGTTAAAAATATCAGTCTATAAATAAATAAAAATAAAAAATCGAAACCTAAAATGTCTGGTACTGTGGTACACCGCTTGTCACGCGCCCGTTCGCCCCACGGAAGCGGTGTGCCATCTAATATGACATTTCCTACGCTACACGCTCACGCCACGCACACGCGCTGCATACGCATTCGGTGTGACTTGGCCTTTAAAGTAGAGCTTGCTTACAACTTTTTTGAATTAGGTATTTATATGTATTTACTGCGGTATTATACTATATTTATAAGAGAGTTACCTACGTTACGAGCACTGTATAGTTGGGTGAATCAACTTTTTTATTGCCTTGTCTGTTATTGCCATGGTTACGGTCGCCTGAGTCACGCTGGCTTAATGCAAAATTATGCGACTTAAATTATGCAAACATGCAAGTAGTGCATGTTTGTAGGTGGCCCATTAAGAAAAGAACTTATCAACACCAGAAAAATGTGTGTTTGCATAGTTTAAGTAGCATAATTTTGCTAAAAACCAGCGTGACTCAGGCGACCGTAACCATGGTAATAACCTAATAACAGACAGAAAAAAGTTGATTCACCCAGTTGCCGATTTCTAAGAATGAACTTTTGACAGAAACGAAAAAAGAAGAGAAAAGAAAAACGGTTAGTCTTACCCTCATATTAATAAAGTTTATCTATAAATATAACTGTCAAAAGTTCATTCTTAGAAATCCGCATCTATAATGACCACTTGTTTGTATGTGAAATGTACCGACATAGCTCAGGGCGTGCGAAACTTCCAAATAAGCACTGCTGAATAAGAATATTCTTAAATCAAAAGCTTGTTTGCAAAAAGTACACTGCAGATATACTATACATTCTACTGGTTAGCCAGAGGCGTTTAATAGTCGGTAAATAAGTATGTATGATATATCGTCATGCAACTCACGACCCATACCGTTACTACGGCGATAACCTCTTCACGTGTTATAAGAACGTTAAAAATGGTGTTGGTCGTTTAGGTTTAATCTAATGCGCCTTCAGTGCCATTGACCCATAATATCGAATTTTGAATCCATGACAAACTAACATGTGTCTTGAAATTGGGAGAGACAGTGCGTTTTAAAAGATGAAAGAAGATAAAATGTTTCACTATACAAATACCTAGCTAAGGGCTTGTCCATTAATCACGTCATACTGTATAGGGGGAGGGGGGGGTCAAGAAAAAATCACCAATTATCACTATAGGGGAGGAGGGGGTCATCGGACAAATCACGTGTAATTTTTTGTTACTCTGCTAACATAGCATTATAGCCAGTAAAAAAAATAAAAAATCTTTAAAGTTTTAAGCTTTGCGAATATTTACCTTGTAGTTGCCAAAAAAGTCTTTTCCCATCACGTGTTCCACTTGTGCTTAATAAAGTACGTAAATTGAAGTGTTATTAAAAGGACTACTTAAGTTGGCAATAAATTATACGT
Organism: Thaumatotibia leucotreta; assembly: GCA_025490895.1. NCBI lineage: Eukaryota > Metazoa > Arthropoda > Insecta > Lepidoptera > Tortricidae > Thaumatotibia > Thaumatotibia leucotreta. The sequence continues at coordinate 27,024 of JALPQI010010130.1, read as the reverse complement.
CATATTGGCTAGGGGGGGGGGGGGGGTCCTGAAAATATCACCAAGTATCACCATGGGGGATGGGGGGGTCCAAAACAGGCCAAAATCGTATGACGTGATTAATGGACAAGCCCTAAGTATAAACTTCGGAGCTCGGCGGTCCTATTGCGAACACTGAAGTTCGTAAATTTCTGAGATCGAAGGCGTCGTTAGAGTGACAGAGACAAATCCCCGAAATTTTCGAACTTTGGTCTTCGCGGTAGTAGGCCAGAAAGCTGCGGCTCTACGGCGATCTCCAAATTGGCAAATTTCGAGGATTTGTCTTTGTCACTCTAATGACGCCTTCGTCAGAGACGAATCCCCGAAATTTACGAACTTCGGTCTTCGCGGTAGTAGGCCAGACAGCTGCACGGCTCTGCCACTCATATAGTTAGCAAACAGACAAACATTGAGTATCTAACACATTGTTTAAAGGAGTTTTTGAAATTGAAATAATTTACAGCGTTAGCACACCTCCGCCGCGGAACTGAAGTAGCGAAACCGCTGACATTTCGCCACAGTTTGTCCGTTGTGAGACGAGCGGAACAATAGCGAAACTGCCTGTTCTAACGCGTTGAACTGACGATGCATATATCTCTCTCTCGCGGAACATTGGCGATCTGCTCCGACGTCGCGCATACCTCCGCGACTTTTCCGCCACTTTTTGAAGTTTCGCGTTTGTTTCGCAAGCGAGTTGTAGCTGTCGACAGTTTTTTCATGGCGGAACAGTGAAAATTTGTAGAAATAGATATTAAATTCACCGAAAAACTAATACAAGAGGTCAGAAACAGAGCTATACTTGGCGATTTCTAAGAATGAACTTTTGATCAACCTTTAACTGTCAAAAGTTAATTCTTACTACTCCCTAAATTACGTATTTTGCTTTGTAATGTCCGGCTTAAACGGGTTGTGTAGTTCTTCAAAACTTTGTGCACTCATTCTGAAATATGTACAAAAACGATCTTCATGTGTTTCAAATTCTTAACAATTGGTTTTCGCCTAACTGTGTCATCTTCTATAATCTCGTGCACCCAGATTCTATGTCTTTTAATGTCATTTCTTCTTCTTCGGATTCTGAAAGCGACGAAATTTGGTTTCTATTGCTGGAATAACACTAACGATCGCGTAGGACTGAACGTTTCGCCGCGAAACTAGAGTACGATTCCGCGGCATGTGTAGTAACGTTTCGCCGCGAAACTTGTGTTGCGGTTTCGCGTTCACGTTTTCGCAGCGGAGGTGTGCTAAAGCCCTTATTGCAGATCGTGGCCCATATTTTATTAGTAGGTAATACAAAGTTCTGTAGTAACACAGTTCAGTTGTTAACAGTTCGGCTAACAGGACCTGTATCGACAAGCATAATAAAATATAGTCTGTCAAACCAACTTTGGCAGTAACAGTAGGAACAGATCGCTATAGACATCTTTTTATTTGAATCAATAACATTAGAGAAAAAAGAAACGGTATGATTCTCTCTATCTGTGCCTCAAGTGAGTAAAACCGTAGACAAACTAGTGTTTATGTTTTGAATTTTTATTCGATACGATTCCTGTCCGTCTCGGGTTAGTAAAAAAAGCATTTTTAACTCTTTACGGTTTTAATATGTCCTTTTAAAACGACACTTCACAATAACAAGCTTTGATTTTATCGCGCTTATACCCAATTAGTGTTCATCTATAAAACCGTTGTTACCTAGTCTCGTCTTCGGCTCTTCAAATTAACTTTACCTCAGTGCCTTTCCCCACAGGTAAACGGCCCGATCACGTCTGACTCAGGGAGTAAACGGCCAGTAGTGAGTCACAGGTGGCTCGTAAAACTGAGGCATGGCTCGGGCATTCCAGCTATCTACTGTCAATGTTCTGCTATCTGGGGGACTACTACAACCTCTTAAATACAATTCAGTTTAGGTTCGGCTGTGCGACCATATATAACATAGACGTCAAACGCCAGTTCAAAAATGCCCCCAAAAATAATTGTTCGATTGTGCCAAGATGGGCACAACATCTTTGCGAAACGTCATCTCGCGAAACATCTTTGAAAATTGTTTATAGGATCAATAACAACCAAAACTTTTATGGATCAATCACAACTAGTTTTAAACGGCGGTTTAAGTTTTTATATGTTGACATTGAAATACATTACCGTGATGCATTGAAGAGGGGGTGACACTAAAATTCAGGACCGTTTAGTATGGCGTGACGTGCGGCTTCCATGTTTTATTTGTTCGTAGGTTCGGCTTGTTAGTTTTTGACAGTTATTCAATGAAACTGACACATTATGTGTGACAGATCGTGGACATCGTGGTAGGCCCTCAGAACAGCAGCAGCTTTCTGGCCTACTATCGCGAAGACCTAAGTTCGTAAATTTCTGGGATTTGTCTCTGTCACTCTAAGGACGCCTTCGTTGGAGTGACAGAGAAAAATCCCCGAAATTTACGGATTGTGGATTTCGCGGTAGGTCCGCTGTAGTTGTCAAATGAAGGAAGACGGAAAAAACATGTCCACAATCCACTGCCTAAAAAAATCAGGGCATTATTCTGTTAAAAGTAAGATGGTTTTTCCTTCTGTAATTTGAATTGACTAGACATGTTCTTTCCGTGGATCCTGCAAATGATATATCGTAGATGAATTTTGAGTTTTTCACATCTACCGCATCTCACAAAAGTTACCAGCAGCAACTATTTTATCCTGATTTGACGAATCTTATTCATAAACGTCTGCTAACTTAGCAAGCCGCTAAGTATTGGTTGTCCCTTTCGCTCTTATCAATATGTCCATAAGAGTGAAAGGGATAAACAAATACTTAGTGACTTTTTAAATTAAGAGACGTTTATGAATAAGGGGGTTAAAACCTATGAATAATCAGTGACCGTCTAATCTAACCTGTAAATTATCTAGCCGTAGGTACCGTACGAAAACATCGTAAAGAAGTCACAGTTTTATGCGTGAAACATATGAACATGTTAGGGACGGTGATAGATCTCAGCAGGCCAATAAATGTTCCCCTTCGCGAAACCTCTGACCTCAATCTGTATTGCTACTTTACGACATAGACGGTATATAAATACATCAAATCAAATGGAGTAGTATTCGTCAATAATCTAAAAATATGATCTTTGGGGTTTTGGCTTAAGGACACCGAATGCGTGTGCAGTCGATTTCTATAAGATTGCCGCATGATTCATGTTAATATACTAATTATTATTACTAATATTACTAGACCATTCTCCGAAGCTTCGAATCTTTTTCAAATGCCCGTCGGTCCAGCTAAATCCGCTTTATAAAATTTAAATTGGATTCCAATCCTTCATAATTGAATTCTCGATAAGATTATTATCTCACTTGAGTTCTTTGTATTAATTTTGGGTTATTCGAGCTGGTTAATAGTCTGGTTTTATTGTGAGACTAATTTACTGAAGTTAACGTCAGTCACGGTCCGGATATTTATAAATAGCTATTATTAAACTATCCCAATGCTATTATGGGGTCTGGAATTGAGATATCTGACATACCCATATTCATTTTTACATACATTCATAGTTAAAATGTCATTATATCCAGTACACCAGGGTCGCGTTTTATAAAGTTACAATTTACAATTTCGCTGTTTGCCTCTCTTTCTAGCCAATATGTACGTGCGTTAGAGAGGCAAACAGCGAAATTTTAAATTGTAACTTTATAAAACGCGACCCTGATCGCCGCGTGATACGAGTAATAAGGCGCCTCTTTCACCTAATAATATGTTTATAAGTTATAAATATGTTACGACGTTCTTATTACAGAGAATTAAAGTGCGCTGGAAGATATTTTGTCTTTGACAGTACTTGGTTAATTTTAGTATGAGACCAACTCAAAGTTGCGAAAAATGTGATGTCCATGCATATCCCTGTACGTTATGTGATGAGACGTAGCCTAGTTGGTAGTGACCCTGCCTACGAAGCTGGAGGTTCCGGGTTCGAATCCCGGCGAGGGCATTCTTTGTGTATTTATTTATCACAAATGTTTGTTCCTTGGTCATGGCTGTCTATGTATTTAAGTGTCTATATGTATCTATCTATTATATATATCGTCGCCTGGTACCCACATCACAAGCCTTAATTGAGCTTACCGTGGGACTAGGTCGATTTGTGTAAGATGTCCCAAGATATTTATTTATTTATTTATATACGAGCCCCGATGCATATGTTCTCGTCCAGTTAGACAGTTTTTCGAGATTATCCCGTTCATCCGGGGGAAAAGGTTTAGAGACAAAACCTTCACTATTCAATAGTAGTACTAAAGTAGTTTCTTTGAGTATAAAATATTGGGATTTAATAAATTAGAATAAAAAAAAAACTATTTTACGAGAGGTATTTTTTTTTAATTTTTCCACAATTTTTAATTTTGTAAATAATTAATGAATGTAAAGAACGCCATTAATATTAAATACGACATGGTACACCTGATGCACTGAGAATTTAGCGTCAAGCTTATAAGCGCGGAATTACGGTGGTGAACGAAAATATAATTTGACACTGGTTTGTTAAAATCGATTTATTAAACAACAAAAGCGTACTTCAGATTGTTGTGTCTCTTGAAATGTAGTACATTAACCATGACTAACGTTCATACAATTTAACATTAGCATAATGTGATCATTTTTAAAATATTCAAAAATTTGTAAAAATTGTTTCGAACTAGACGAACTCCACTGCATCGGGGCTCGTATACATTCTATACAAGTATAAGGTACATTTGAACCGATTTCTAATACTAATACCTACCTGAATATGGTGGGAAAGGAGTAGAAACACAGAGCACGGACCTCTTTAGTGTGTAACCTTAGAGATAGAGGCGGCCTTGGCTGTCATTTTCATAGAAATCGACCGTGTCAGGTAATTTTGACATGTTAATGTAAATAGTGTTGTGGTATGGCTCGATATTTTTATCGATAGATTAAAACCAACAGTTATTTGACTAAAAATGTTACTTGAAAAAAGCTATTCAAACATTCTCATTTTTAAAATCTCACTAAAATGATGTCGTTATGAATGATATAAAAACAGTAAAATTTATGCATTTATTTGAATTTATATTTACAATAAGTACCTACTTACATTAAGTTGTTAGCTTTAAGGTTAAAGTTAAACACCAAGTGTTAAGGGTAAGGCTAGACAGAGTCTAGTTATACTATAATGTTACCTTTGCTTTGCTTTGTTTGTTCAAGGTGTGCAAACTATATCTACTTATATTACGTTATAAAACGCAAAAAGAAAAATGTAACTATAAATGGGAACTAAAATTAAACGATCAACTGTAAGGAGTTTAGATGGTTAGGTAATTTAGGTATTATAATTATATGAGGACAGACTAACTAGATGTAAAAATGTATAAAGATATTTTTAAATTCGTAAATTGTACCGTTTTACGTTTTCTTGAAAGATTATAAGATGGGTTACTTGGGACAAGAAACACCTGGAAATTACATACTTAAATTAATATGTATTAATAGATAACATCAGAAATCCTTTAAAAGGTACTTTACTTTTAAAACATAATAAAATTATTTAGCCAAGCGAAACCTGCGTTTAACCTTGTCAAACGCAGGATGGAGTTTTAAAGTTGGACAGGCATTGGATGACAACATAGATCTCGGATTTGTTTTTACAAAACAGTCATTTTGGAAGTGGTCCGAACAAATTGTGTCGTGTTTTTGCGGAAACCAGTTCAACTTTCCAGTCGCCGTTATCCAGGGTTCTCTGACACATGGTTCTATAGGAAATCTAAAAATGAAGTCAGAATTTCTTAAACTATATGTTTTTGTATAGTTGCTTCATTGTCTGCACTCTAGATAAATATTATATTATTGCTAAATATAAATAAATAAATAAATGTTTGGGGGACAGTCTCATACAAATCAACCTAGCCCCGAACTAAGCAAAGCTTGTACTATGGGTGCTAGGCCACGATATATATATGTACTTAAATAGAGAAATACACATAACTATACTTACTTATACATAGGAAACGTCCGTAACTCGGGAACAAATTTTGAATTTCTACTAAAACCGTTTAGTTGTAAGAGTTTACATAGACTATCGATAACAAATTCAGCGTCGTGTCTCATCACTATGTCTCTCGCCCATACTAATTTTATATTGAATTTAATATAACTTTTTTTACTTACCTGTGATAGGAAACGTTTGAATTTTGTTTATTAACGTACGTAGACTGGTTCCTGCACCAGATTACAGAGCAACGTGGCATTCTTGATATATTTTTATAGTTTATATACCCATGACGTCCCGAGAGGTACTGACAGCACATATGCGTAAAACGCATATGCGCGGCACGGGTTTTGTCTGTCACGCCGTCTCTCTATAGGCGCCCTAAGAGTTCCAACCTCCTTGAGTAGAAACATACGAAATAAGCACCCAGTTCTTATAACCTCTAATTTAATAAAGATTAATGCTGTAAAGTAATCTATGGGAAAGTATTCAATTGTGCGAGATCAAATCTCGTGATTCGCAAAACATTTGTCCGATTTAATTGCTATAATTGGCCGTGCACTTTCATCGAAGCGTGAGGAAAGCCATCGCCACCTGCCTGCTTGGCACGTTTTGGTCATGGAAAGTGTGGAAAGTGGTCCTCGATTAGATACACCTAGAGACAAGCAAGACACGTAGGTAGGGCTACCGCGAACTTCGAAAATCGTTTATTTCGAGCATTTGTCTTTGTCACGCCGATGACGTTTTCTTTGGAGTGACAGGGACTGGTCGAAATGCGCATTGGAGAATGGAGGATACCCATCTAGAGATCAAGAGGATACGCATCTTGATTCGTCATTTTATTCGTCTGTAGTCTTGCCGCGAATTTTGAAATCGGCAGGAGCATCCGTCTCTGTCACAATAATGATGCGGTTGTTAGAGTGATAAAGATAAATGCGAAATTTACGAATTTCGTAGTTCACGGTAGGGTTTCTGGGGTACCATTCTTTGGGACATTGCCTTCAACTGGCTCGAGACCACATCAAAGCCTTTAAATAGTCGATAGTGTCGATTTTAGAATAATATTGAACTGAATGCCTTGAATGTCGCTGAAGGCAGTGAAACTTCACCTAATCCTCTTAATCTGAAATATTGTGTGTAGCTGTTACGTATACGGGATTTTACCGCCGTGGCGTTGTTAGCAGTCATGAATTAATGGTCTATAAAAGTGAACTCATCGTGGACTTAGACTTACCCTACGCTTTTATGTATATTAACATAATTTAAACAACGCAGTCATTTCCTGGGTTGAGTGCCTTGGCAATTGTGGTAATGAGAATGAGTATCTATTTCCTTTATAACCGACTTTAAAAAAGAGGGAGGTTGTCGATTCGACTGTTTTTTTCTTTTGAATCACCAGATTACCATTTCTTTTTAATCGAAGGGGTATAACCCCGAGATTGTGCCGTTGGCACTTAGTCTCGGAGAAATCGGTCTTTATTTTTTTATTTGTGGATTAATAAACTCAATGTATGGCTACCTACCATACATTGAGTTTACCTACCATACATTGAGTTTAATAATCCACAAATGAATAATAAAATTGGTAATAAAACATTTTTTATTCGTGAAGTCATCCCTTCTTTAAAACTGACCAGCCTTTACCAGTCGATAATCAATAGGTGTTAAATATTCAAAGTAATGTGTAAGCTATTAGCGAAGGGTGCCTCGGGGCTAGTGAGCCGCGTCGAGGGTCGAGGGTCCCTTCTGCTCGCCCTCATGTAACTTGTTCAAGGACAGGTTATAAACATGTTTACACTTGTATAGACAACCATTTTTAACCCTAGGTCACTCTAGAAACGTGACTACGAGTATCGATTTGAGTGGACGATGGAAATGACTCCCGATTTTTACCAAACCGAATTTGCATGCAAAGTATCTAATGGTCTTATGATCCTGGTATAATTCACAATGTATTTACACTCATCGTCAGCATATTTTAGTCCACTGCTGAACGTAGGCATCTCCTACTAACTACGCTTATGGATGCACATCACATCACATCATCAGCCTATGATAGTTAGCCTATCGTACTTCGTCACTATGGCTTTGAAGGCTCAGCCCTAGCATTGATGTCCGACCTGCTGCGCAACAGAGCACAAGTTGTGGTCGCTGGCGGTGGTCTGATCCGATCCGACGCCGTGTCCACAAGTATGGGTGTGGCGCAGGGTTCTTCGGTGTCGAATATCCTGTTCTCCCTACTATTAAACGACTTACCAGAGGCGGTCACCAGTGGGGAGACCTTCATGTATGCTGACGATGTGGCTGTTGTTGTGAACGCCGCCACATATGATGAGCTCGAACGGAAAATGAACTCGACCGCCGCATCTCTTTCAAATTGGTTCAGGGATAATGGCCTTATTCTAAATACCACCAAAACCCATTACATCTGCTTTGATCTATCTGGCCGGCAGGTGAGACAGCTGTCAGTAATAGCGAATGGTATTATAATACAACAAGTCATGAAATTGACTTTCCTTGGCTTTGACCTAGACAGTTGCCTCACGTGGGGCGACCATATAGATAAAATGTGCAAAAAGCTCGCTACCGCTTGCTTTGCTCTTAAGCGACTGGCACGAATACTCCCATTAGAAATGGTCCGAGCATGCTACTTTGCGTCAGTTCATGCCCACTTGCAGTACGGAGTCGAACTATGGGCGGGAGCCGCCGACTGGGAGAGGGTCTTCCGACTCCAGAAATGTGCTTTGCGTTCGTTGGCGCGCGTTCCCCAGTGCCACTCCGCTAGACCACTTTTTAAATCGATGGGGATATTAACGTTGCCCTCGCTTTTAATAATGCAATTGGCAGTAAATACACGTGTAGAAGTAGACAATAATCCAGACATTGAAATCCCTCGGAGGTACACAACACGCAGCGCCACCGCCGGAATGCTGCCACTCGCGCCACATAGGCTCGTTAAGTCAAAAAAACTGACTCACATTATGGGCCGAAAAATTTATAATCGCCTGCCGAGAGAAATTATCGCCGCGAAAAGTGCGTCAATTTTCAAAGCAAAACTCCGGAAATGGCTTCTCGAGCAGACGTTCTATGACCACAAAGAACTATTTAATTAATTAACTTGTATTATTTATTTTACCAGATTGTATAATATGAGTATGTATCTGATCTACTAAACTGTAGCACCATAATTATTACCTGACATGTAATTTTATATTATGAATAAATGATGATTATGATTATGATTATTATTATTATGATAGTCCACTGCTGGACGTAGGACGCTTCTATTAACGTGTATGGACGCATTAGAAGGTAAATATCATGATCACCACGCTGGGCAAGCGGATTGGCAGGCGCAGTAGTATGTCCACTATGATGATGCTGCTGCCAATCTTCAATCATCGATAAACGAATGGTCAGTGACACTTCAATCCCTAAGTCGACTCTTACGACCGCCACGGAAAGAGTTGAGGTGGTGACAAATGTATTCTTACTGCCGTCACCACACGGCCTCATACCTTATGGGTGCATTAGGAGGTACATACTTATCCATGATCGCCACGCTGAGCAAGCGAATTGGCGGGTGCAATAATGTGTCCACTATGATGGCGCTGCTGCCCAACTTCAATCATCAATAAACGAATGGTCAGTGACACTTCAATTCCTTAGTCGACTCTTACGATCGCCGCGGGAAGAGTTGAGGTGGTGACAAATGTATTCTTACTAGCTTATCAATGTTAAGATTGTAAACCTCTATAATAGATTTATACTGGCAGGTTAGTTTTTATATTAGGAATTGATATGACAAGATTACGTTTTACATTATGTCCTCATGGTGTCAACAACAAATTAATGTTTTTCTTCAATATATTATAATGTGTGTTTACAAGTCGTATTATTATTAATCATGGCAGCCGAGAGTTATTTAACATGGTAGCAGAGCTTTGGAAGCAATTCGGACGTAATTTCAAGTAAGTGGCAAAATGAATTCTAACGATAAAATCGTAATTCCGGTATTTGACGGAACCGACTATGGGAGTTGGAAAATCCGAATAATGAAGTATTTACAATTTAAAAAATGTAAGGAAGTAGCTACGAGGGAGAAAACAGCAAATGATGATGCGACAAAGTGGGAAGAGATGGATATTCAGGCAACGAACTATATTTATTGTGCGATATCAAACCAACAGTTAGAATACGTTAGCGAGATAGAGTCGGCATATAAAATAATACAGAAATTCGACGAAATGTATTTAAAAAAATCTACCGCATTACAAATAGTATGTAGAAGCAATCTGGAAAACATAAAGTTAGCAAAATATTCGGAAATTAATATTTTCTTCGATGATTTTGAAAGATGTGTCAATGATTTAAAAAAGGCCGGCGCCATGATTTCGGAAAGTGAAAAACTGAACTACATGTTAAAAGCGTTACCAGAGAGTTATAGCTACATAGGAGATTTAATAGATGTTTTGCCAGAAAATGAAAGAACAGTTGAATTTTTAAAAAATAAAATACGAATGAAAAATTTACAAAAAGAAGATGACGAAATGCCTAGCCGATCGAACGCGTTTAAAGTTAATTCAGAGAATAAATTGATTTGTTTTACGTGTGGAAAGCCCGGACACGTGCGGAGAGATTGCTGGCACGGTAGTCGTGGACGTGGGCGTGGACATGTTGTACACGGTCGTGGACGTGGAAATAATAATTTCAGGCAAAACAGAGGCAGAGGAAGTTACTATCAAAGCAATACGTATAATAGAAATAGCTTCCACACATCAATTGTTAACAATTCGACAATGAAGAGTGAAGATACTGCAGTGAAGGCAGGACAAATAAACTGGCTTTTAGACAGTGGGTCAACGGACCATATCATTAATACGGACGAATATTTTGACAAATACGTCACATTGGAGATGCCAGTAAAAGTAAAAGTTGGAGATGGACGATTATTGAATGCCACGAAGGTTGGTACTATAACAACATACTTTCCTGTTTACGAAAACAAAAATAAGGTGGAAATAACAAACGTGTTTTATATAAAAGAGATGAAAGCTAATTTATTAAGCTATGCAAAAGTAACAGATAATCACAAAATTGTATCGGAAGGAAATTTGTCAAAGATATACAACAAGAATAGAGAGCTAATAGCAATCGCGAAGAAAGAAAAGAGATTATATAAAATTACGAGCTTTGTTTCAAAGACTATTGGCGTAAATGCAGTAAAAGGCAATATGACATTAAAAGAAAGGCTTCACAGAACTTTTGGACATGTAAATTTTAACTACTTGGATGTAATGTGCAAAAAACAACTATTAGAAGGAATGCCTGAGCAATTAGAGACAGAATATATGAAATGTGCTATCTGCGTTGAGAATAAAATGCATAATTTATCATTTAATAAAAATCGGACTAGAGCAGAAGATACATTACAAATTGTTCATACGGATGTTAATGGGCCACATAGAACGATAGGACATCAAGGAGAGAAATACTTTTTGACGTTTATTGATGATTTCAGCAAGTTAACGAAAGTTTATTGTATCAGATCAAAGGAAGAAGTTTATGATTGTTTTGTAGAATATGTAAATGAGATGCAAAATATCACTGGAAAAGTTATAAAAGAATTGAGATGCGATAATGGAACAGAGTACATAAATAAAAAGATGTTTAATTTTGCGAGAGAAAAGGGGATAATGATTAAGCCCTGTCCAGCTTATGTTCATGAATTAAACGGTACGGCGGAGAAATATAATAGATCGATTATGGATATGGCTCGATGTCTTTTAGCGGAAGCAAAAGTTGACAGACGTTTTTGGCCGGAAGCAGTAAAAACGGCAGCTTATTTAAAAAACCGAATTTTGACAAATACTCTAGAGAAAAAGACACCATACGAATTATTCTTCCAAAAGAAACCGTCAGCAAAATATTTAAAAATGTATGGGAGTAAAGTTTTTGTTAGAATACCAGAAGAAAGACGAAGGTCAAAATGGGATAACAAATCGGAAATGGGAATATTACTTGGATATACAGATGTTGGATATAGAGTTTTAATGAATAACAGAATTGTCATTGCAAGACACGTAGATATTATAGAGAAGGATGTTAAAATAATTTGTTTTGAAGATGAAGAAGATATTGGACAAGATAATATAAAGGATATAGAACGATGCGAAGATAGCAAAGATAAAGTACAAGAGAGTAATAATGACAATGACAAATACAATAATGGCGATGATGAAGATAATGACGAGAATGATAAAGCTAATGATGCTGAAAACAAAATAAACAATGAGATAAGAAAGTCTAAGAGACAAGTCAAAGCACCAATCCGTTTTGGTGAAGAATACGGTTATCACTGTTCTGTTAATTATTGTGATGCTATGATTCCAGATACTTTTCAGGAGGCGACGACATGTAATGAGGCTGAACAATGGAAAGAGGCAATGGATCGAGAGATGGACAGTATTGTAAAGAATAATACTTGGACGCTGGTAAATGCTCCACAAGACAAAAAGGTACTCGATGTTAAATGGCTATACAAGAAGAAAACCAACGATCTCTATAAAGCAAGGTTAGTGGTACGAGGCTTTCAACAGACAGACAATGTTGATGATACATATTCACCAGTAGCTAGAATGCAAACTTTAAAACTACTGTTATCATATTGTTGTCAATTTAACTTACACGTACATCAAATGGATGTAGAGACTGCTTTTTTAAACGGTAGGGTTTTATCTGAAGTGTATGTGAAACAACCCTTAGGCTATCAGGACGGTACTGAGAAAGTGTATAAGTTGTATAAATCGTTATATGGTTTAAAGGAGAGTCCGCGTGCCTGGTATGAGTGCTTCAATGATTTTATAACGACGTTAGGATTTCGGCGTAGTAAATATGACTATTGTCTATATGTCAAAACGGATAAAGATCAAAAAATATACATATTAGTTTACGTAGATGATTTATTAATAGCTTGCCAAGATGAACAGATGATCGTAACAATTAAAAACAAATTAAGTGGTTATTTCAAAATGAAGGACATGGGAAAAGTTACTAACTATATAGGTATAGACATCGAATATGACTATGGAAAATTAAATATGTTGAATTTAAGTCAGGAAAAATATATAGAGTCTTTAGCAAAAAAATATAGAATTGAGCATTCAAAGTCGTACAAAACACCAATGGAAATGAATATGAAGCTTGAAAAATGTGAACTGAATGAGGATATTAAATACAGAAATTTGATAGGAGCATTGCTGTATATTAGTTCTGGTACTCGACCAGATATTGCATATTGTGTTAATTACTTGAGCAGATTTCAAAACTGTTATAATGAAAACCATTTTAAATGTGCTTTGCGAGTTTTGAAATATTTATATACGACAAAGAGTATTAAGTTGACATATTGTAAAAACTTGAAAGCGAATATTATGGACTGTTACGTAGACGCAGATTGGGCAGGAGATGTTGTTGATAGAAAGTCTACTACTGGTTTTGTGATAAGCAGAGGGCGGAATTGCTCATGGCAAAAACCAAATGTCACTAGAGTTTGAACGTTAAATTTTATCGACTATCGATTAAACTGAAATGTATTTTTAATTTACCAAGCTTATCTTTATTTATTTATGAACAAAACTAAACCTCAAATCCATAAGTGAATACAATGCAGGGATCGGACACCGGTTTTTTCTCCATACAAAAGAACGGTTCTAATTCCGTTCTTTTTCGTTCTTCGGTATATTTTTTTTGTAAATGAAGTAATATAAAAATACGATGTTAATAATTACATAAAATGTTGAGTACTTCATAAAGAGTGTAAAACAATTCAAAATATTGAGCTATTTCGAGATTTTTCTAAAAAACCGGTTCCGATCCCTGATGCAATGTCTAGTTATTTAAACATTACAGAGCAGTATATTGTTGAGCGGTTTTCGTCGTAAGTAAGACAAGGACATTTCTTTATCTATTTGTTGATTGTTTTTCTTTTTGGATTAACCATTTTTTTCAACGTGAATTAGTTGTTAAATGACTAGTGGCTGAAATGACAATTAAATGTCATACAATTTATTTTTAATCTAACCAAAGAGATCTAAATCAAATTGTAGATAGAATAGCTAATCAAAGAGGTTAATGTTAAAGACAGAAATGTAAAAGGTGACCGAGTTTATCGATAGCTGAAATTGTCGATAAAATTTTACGTTCCGACTCTATTGACATTTGATTTTTGCCATGAACAATTCCGCCCTCTGGTGATAAGGCTATTCGGGAACGCTGTGTATTGGAAGTCAAAGAAACAAAATAGTGTAACTAAATCTTCAACGTTCGCGGAATATATAGCGTTGTCCGATGCTGTAACTGAGATTAGCCTTTTGCGTAGTATACTTAGAGATGTATTTATAGACTTTAGTGATTGCGTTAATATATACGAAGATAATTCAGGTGCTGTGGCTATTGCCAAATACGGTAATTTCACAAAAAACTCGAAACATATTGAGGTACATTACCACTATGTACATGAAAATGTTAAGAATGGTATTATAGATATTTGCAAAGTGAATTCTGAAGATAATATGGCGGATATATTGACTAAGTCACTAGGACATGTTAAATTTCTGAAATTTAGACAAATGTTCAATATTATATAAAATGTATACACTGTGTTATACAACGTGTCCTTGCATTGTGTTTTAACTATGGTTTTTAAAGAAGTGTTTGTAATTTTAATTTGATGATATAGATTTCATTTGCTGTGTTGCCATATAAATCTAAGGAGGCGTGTTAAGATTGTAAACCTCTATAATAGATTTATACTGGCAGGTTAGTTTTTATATTAGGAATTGATATGACAAGATTACGTTTTACATTATGTCCTCATGGTGTCAACAACAAATTAATGTTTTTCTTCAATATATTATAATGTGTGTTTACAAGTCGTATTATTATTAATCATGGCAGCCGAGAGTTATTTAACAATCAACAATTGAGATTAAAATATGACAACAATATAATCTTCGTATTAGAACAAGATGTATTAACTCGCACCCCGGGTACAAGTGCGCCTGACACCCTCCTGAGGATTTACGAGCAAATAACGCGGCTCGCGCGACATCTGTTTGCTAACAACTAACAAATATACCCGGTGTTTGTCCGGGGATACATTACATAGTCGTGCGTGCCGGGAAACGTCTTACAGACGGTGACAAAGGCGTCTAGGATTAAATAAATGAAATGTCTACAACTCTAGCTAGAGCTGGCTACTGGGGCTCTACTGCGAACATCGAAATCCTCAAATTGCGGCTCGCGCGATGTCCAGCTGTGTGTGTCTATATATATACTGGCCTGCCGCTCACTTGGCTTCCCAGTTCAGATCTGCCCCGGGTTTTATAATTACATTAACATTCGTAGTACCTACTTATGCCCTTTTATTTGTATCCTTATCTTGGTTGGTGCCCTCTTTCCAAAACCTCTAGAATCTCTGTAGCAAAATGGTGCGGCTGCGGCACTATTAAAATTACTAAATCACGAGAGCTAAATCTAAAATCCTTTATCATCTCCTAAAATGCTAGCATTTCATCTTACAATAAGTCTTTATCCACCTTTTACCGCACCAGCGGCCCTACTGCGAACTACCAAATCCGCGAATTTCGGGGATTTTATAATAGATTCTGTCACTCTAATGACGCTTTCGTTAAGAGTGACAGAGACAAATTCTGTGTTCGCGGTAGCAGGCCAGCTTACCATGAATGCAATGGATACGGCGGCACATTTCTTCCAGTACATTGCGCCCCGCAGTCCAAACGTAATGGTCTGCAGTAACGAGTGTAACGTCATTATACCGGCCCATTGGGCTACCATTGTTCTGCTCCGCTGTAAACATTGCGACAACGACAACAGCCTTACCATGAGGCTACGTGAGTAAATCTTGGCAGTTTGTGTTACTAATATTTTATACCTTTCGCTCTTAATATGCCAGAGCTATGATGGTGGAGTTTCTAACGATTGTCGTGACGTGTCATTATTGCATTTAGAACAAGACTGTAGTCTTCTACGGGAATGACAAATCTGACCGTCACGTCATAGGCCTACAAAATTATTCAGACTAATGTTTTCTTACGCGGTCAACTGTATGTATTTCTACGCAACCAGCATATTACATACAAATGCTTTAGCTATTTTCTAGGACGATCTAACGCTTACCAAAAAAAGATACCCGTGCAACATCAGTCCACTGGGCAGGACAATGGACCAGAAAGCACAATACAAGCAGAACACAATAGCACTATATTCCAATCGCTTATAACCAGCGGATCAAAAACTATATCTTGATCCTCCGCTACGCAAAATTGCTAAAGATATCCAGGTTCCGTTTATTCTGGAAATCGAAATCTGGATAGTCTTGAGCTCTCGAGGTTTTAACAGCTGTGCCGTCTGCATTCTGACACCTTGACGTGCATCAGCTTCATTATGAAATGTGCAGCGTTTGTAAACTGTGCTTTTATAAAGCTAGATGGTGGTCTTTAAGGACAATGTTAAGTTAATGGATTGATATGTAATATTTATACAATTTTGTCAATAAACTCTCTATTTGTCTATCTATCTAACCTTGGTACTGTAGGAACTCCTAGCCTTATAGAGATATAGAGAAATTCTTACACTTACTTAAATATGTACACTTGAAACCAAAAGCGTCACCTACTGAAGACCCGATCTAAACCTTCCTGTGTCTACAGTCTACACATGGGTCAGCACCACAGAGCACAATGGGCCCGTTTTTTTAAATCGAATTCGGTTTTGCGTGCCACATACGTGCTCATCTAAGGAATTGTGAGGGTCGCCGTAGTCGGACACGACAGGGAGGACTTTAGCACGAAATGAAAACCAAACTAGATCGTTTGACTGCTCTAAATACCTTCTTCAGCTAATTTTATCGGAATTGTTAGCACCATTTCAAAATCCCTGAAACAAAAATGGGCACACCACATATAAATGGGATAGATGTGGCCATAATATATGAATTCTTATCATAAAATGTAGTGGACCACACACACACACACACACATATACATGGAATTATAATATATGAATTCTTATCATAAATATAGTCATCCTTATTTTTCACAAACCGTGCTCAAATTAATTGCCCGCGTTGATATGTATCTGACGATTCCCAATAAAATTTTATCATGTATTTAAATCACCCTTTCTCTTTTGTTTACAGGTAATACAATGCGTCTCTCTCTTCGAAACACTCATGCATGGCGTAAGGCAACTTCCTCATGAGGTAAAATTAGTGGTCCCTCACAACAGTTCGGAGTAACCATGAATGACCCCATGTCAAATCGATTCCACGAAAGCGATTAATCCCTAATGAATTCTACTTACAACCGTAATTATCTGTGCAGACTGCGCCTAAAATAATACGTTTAGAAATGGAAATACTTATTAGATATGTAGTTTATCAGATTAGGAATTACGTTGAAAATGTATGAAGGATACCTGTAAGTACTTCACGTCACAACACCAGCCTCTCACAGTCCACTGCTGGACGTAGGCCTCTCCTATTAACGATGCGTAACCATGCATTTAAACGCCTATAATCGCCACGCTGGGCAAGCGGGTTGGCGATCGCAGTAGAATGTCCACTATGTTGATGCTGCTGCCTATGATCAATCTTCTATAAAGGAATATTCATTGACATTTCAATGTCTTAGTCGACTCTTACAACACCTTCGGGATGATTTGGGTTGGTGGCAAATGCCTGAAAATCCTGCCGTCACCAGTGTCACTACGCGGCATCTAAGTACTTACCATATTAAGTATCATATACCTAAGTACTTACGGCCGTGTGGTGACGGCAGTAAGAATACATTTGTCACCACTCCAACTCTTCCCAGGGGTGTCGTAAGAGCCGACTAACGCCGCAGCCACGACATCAGTCTAAGGCGACCGGCTTAGCGGAAAACGTATGGTGCTCCCTCTCGTACCCATATCGGCATCCCGCTCCAACTCATGGATTCGCTCGCCGCTGGTCGCCTTAGTTAGACCAATGTCGTGGCCGGGCCGTAAGGGATTAAAGTGTCTCTGGCCATCCTTTTATACAAGATTGATGATGGGCAGCAGCGTCATCATAGTGGACACATTACTGCGATCGCCAATCCGTTTGCCCAGCGTGGCGATTATGGGCATTTACCTCCTAATGCGTCTATACGCATAGTATAGTTAATAGGAGAGGCCTACGTCCAGCAGTGGACTGAGATAGGCTGAAGAAGAAGTACTTACCACAATACCACATATATAAAGAGGGACAAGATCAAGAAGGTAGGTAATAACCCATTGTACATTTTTACTATTCAGCCTTCAGAGTGACTGACTGCCCATTCATACAAAACTACAAATATCGATACTTCTAGAACCCACTTCTCTCTACCCAGTAGTTGCTCACTCCGCCGGTCACTTGATACTCGATAGCCGTTCTCAGAACCGGGAAGAATCGCCTTATCTAACCACTCAGACCTGATCTCCGATACGACGTTCATTATTCGAGCATTCAAAAACTCAACGGCTCTTCTTATACTGGCTGTTTTGACCTGCACTTTGCATACTTATTAACTCGATCTTTGAAAGTGCACATTCTGTTTGGTGGTTTAAGGTTGAATTTATGTGTTCTTGGGAGGGATATAAGCTGTTTTGAAAGAGAACTTCGTAGTTACAGACTGTCATCATGTTCGTGTAACTAACTTGCTAATTCTTATGAGATCATTAAACAGGGTGTATGAATTAATGGAGCGTGATAAGCAAAATAGCAGTACACTCTCATTGGAATCCTAGGCCGAGTAGCCTAGAATAAAATAGTACATTACGACACGTGCGGAAAACAGGAAATCCGAAACGAGAGGCGATGTTTTAAAACACGACCGAAGGGAGGGTTTTAAATCGACACGAGTTACGAATTTCCTTTTTGCACGTGTCTCGTACGACGTTTTTTAGTACAGATGGCCCTCCGAAGTTTTGGACCTGACGTGAAATGAGCCACTTCTCGCACTAGAGCCAAAAAAATGCACCATATGTACTGAAAAGAGGGATTTCTGCTTGTTATTATACAATAGGCCATTGCCTGTTACATTTTATAATGAATGAAGAACATTCAAAATTTATCGATGCTTTACTAAGAGTGATGTGAAATACAAATTAGTGTTCTAGAATGTACTAATGAGTAGGTAGGTACTGATCGACTTACTCATTAATGCTATTGATGATCGAATGGATCGATTATAATACAAACAATAATAGTGTTCGATTGTTAACAATTAGTAATAAATGTGTAATCGATCGAGGCATGACCATAATTCGGTTTAGTTTATTTTCTTCTCTTTTTAAAAGTAACCTAGGTACCTACTAGTCGGTTCATCAAACATGGCAAAAGCCAAGCCACAGCGTCGGAAACGTCATAGTAGATGGCACACCGATTGCGTGGCGTGACCCGAAAGCGGTATGTCATCTACTATGACGTTTCATACAATACATTTCGCACACATGCGCTGTGGATTGGCCTTAACTGTATTTATTTTATTATATATTTTTTTTTATTTATTGAATAAAAAAACAAAATTTACATTTTTTTTTAATTTCAAGCCCATCGTTGGCAAAACCTTGAGAAGGTTTGTATGCCGATGGGGAGTTCGATTTTATACATTAATAATATTCTACTGTTAGTTATATAAAATATACTAAATACCTATAGGATACTAATAAACGAAGTTCGTTTCATTACAATTTAGTAAGTACTTTTTAACAATTTTATTAACATGTTTTCCCTTTAAGTAGCATTTTACAACATCTTCTGGCAGTTCATTTATAGTTTTGGTAATATATATGTGCATAGCCTAGTTCCATATAAGTTATTATATTTGGGTATACAATATTTATTTTGGTTCTGTTTCTCTCTAAGTTTAATACATCTTTTGTTTACTATAAGTTTTGGTACATTCGGGAATATCACCCTCAAGATGTTTTTACTTATGTGTTGTATGGGCTCATGCATAAATTTGAAAAAATTGTTCATTGTTAAAAAATACACGTGATTTAGCGTCCCCCTAGCGTGATCTTTCAAGATTCTTTCGTGGACAACTCCCCTTCCATATGACCTCGCGTGATTTATGCACATGCCCTAATATTAAATATAAGGTATAGCAGTTATTTTTGTCAAATCTCAGCTAAATGAAGGGTCCACGGAAAAAAACATGTGCAGTGCCTAAAAAAATCAGGGCTAATTCACACCTTATGCTGTCTAAAGGTAAGGTGGTTTTTCCTTCTGTAATTTGAATTGACTAGACATGTTCTTTCCGTGGACCCTTCATATACTTGTAATATAAAGTAATATAGATCTCGTATATCTAGTTACCACAGTTCATTTAATATAAAATATTTTAAAATAAAAATAGAACCGCCTTCAAAAATTCGCCCGAACTAAAATGTAAAAAATAATTTTGTTTCCTACTTCTTAGGATTTCCTACCCAAACCTTTAAACCTTTTACCCTATTCATTGAAATAAAATATTATGGCTAGGTATCCTACAGATTTCTTAGAAGTCGGTGCCAAGCCAAATATGTTCACTTCGTCATTCGTTCATATAGGTACTCGTATATGACTGTATTTGATAGAGCTTTGTAACTTACTGTCATTCCGAGCAATCGGGGAACATACATAAAAAAAAAAGATTTCGACGAATTGTAAACCTCCTCCTTTTTGAATTCGGTTAAAAACAACTCAAACACACAGCAGGGCTGTACTGTGTGAGTGTCAAAAACAGGGTATTTCTATATCCTGTCTTGACAGGAGTACCTATTCAGAGTAATTCAGTCCATTCAACTTGCGGTAAATCCACCCTGTAGCGCTGCGTGCGTGTACTAACTACATCATAATATGATACTGGATTGGTTAACCTATATCACTATAAGCGATGAGACGCGTATCGCATTGCATTCCCATAAAATTGCGAGCGAATGTTTTAATGACTATATGGATGGTATAATATCATTCGTCAGTTAGTATCCAAAAAAAAAAACAAATAATCAGCCTCCGTAGCCTAGTTGGTAGTGACCCTGCCTACGAAGCTGGAGGTTGCGGGTTCGAATGCCGGTGAGGGCATTATTTGTGTATTAATTTATCACAAATATTTGTTCCTTGGTCATGGCTGTCTCTGTATTTAAGTATCTATATGTATCTATCTATTATACACGGCGAAGCGGTGGTGGCTCAGTGGTTTCGACGTTTGACTTTCAATCCGGAGGTCGTGGGTTCAAATCCTGGCTCGTACCAATGAGTTTTTCCCAAATATTATGTACGGAATATCAGATGATATTTACCATTAGCTTTCGGTGAAGGAAAACATCGTGAGGAAATCTGCATACATCCGCGAAAAAATTCAAAGGTGTGTGTGAAGTTTCCAACCCGCTTAGGGCCAGCGTGGGGACTAATAGCCCAATCCCTCTCATATATGAGAGGAGGCCTGTGCCCACTGCCCAGCAGTGGGACATTATATAGGCTAAAATATATTATACACGGTGCTCGTGAGCATTCCGAAAGATTTTAATGCTGAATTCCAATTATTTAGAGTCTTTAATGTTAAAATTTTCCTGGATTCGGCTTGGTTTCAGAGATAATCAACCTTTTTTTTTGTAAATTGTATTTACTGTAAATTGTTTAGTGGTGGACGTAATCTAAGCTATCTAGAGTTAAATATACAGAATCTCAAACGGTCTCCATAAGTGGCAGGAAGTTGGTTACCTTTGTCTACCTTTGTCGGAGCTAAATCAAGTGATATAATGCATCAGGTGGTAAACAACGACTTTTCAATAGCGCATTGTTCAGTCTGTGGCTACTGGTTACGCTTCGGTTTTTCCTTCATTTGGCAGTGGCTAGCATAAATATTTGAGCAAACTAGGTCGTCAAAAATATCCGAACACCTCTTGCTTTGGGTTTATTGTGAGATCTTATCTCAAGAGTAAATTCAGTAACTATGTGTGCAATAGTGTCTCTTACTTCATTTTTTGTTGGTGAATAGTACAAGAGTTATTTTCTAGTTAACAAAACCAACATGCCTTTATGTTGTAGTTAAATCTTGATATATTTGACTTGACTTTTTACAAAATAATTTTACGCTACGCTTAATTAATGCCGAAAAAGTTTATGAAACCATTCCCCTGAATATATTCCAAATTCCAACCACGTTTGCCGACTCTCATTTTATCTGTCTCAATTATTCTCTCTACAAAAACTTTTTTATTTAGGTTTTCAGGTCACAACCCTGACTGGAGCTTATTTGGCAAACTTAATTTCGCAGCAACAGTAAAAAAGTACCTATACCTATCCTTCATTACATTAACGATATTTTTTAGAGGGTTGGCGATCACAGTAGTGTGTCTAAATTGATGCTGCCTATAATTAATCTTCAATAAGCGAATGGTCAGTAACACTTAAATCCCTTAGTCGACTCTTATGACACCCACGGGAAGAGTTGGAATCTAATACCTCGTGCCTTCTTTACGTAGGTGGGTCAAAATTCTTTTCTTTGTCTTATTTTATGTCCCTAAAAAACGTGACGCAGTGGTGATTTCTGTATGAGATGAATTTTTGATGTATGTATTAAAATCTAACGTGAAAAAGAAATACAAGTGCACCGGATTTTTTTTAATATGCTGAGTCGAAATAGCAAATAAAAGCGTGACAGAGTGGTATGAAACAAGACAACGAAAATAATTTTGACCCAGGTAATTAGTCCTAACATGACTAAAAAGACGGCGGTCGTCTCAGTACCTAGTTTTTCATTAATTGCAGTTATAAACTATACTGAGATGACAAGTGCCAGTTTATAATGTTATTATATTCCGTCTCGCCCCGTACAAGGCTATTTTCCGCATTCACACAACACCGACAATACGCTATTTTCGAAAGCACTCTAGAATCAATGGTGGCGAGGGGCGTCCCTCGGTGCAAGGATCGATACGGCGGCTGGAGCATCCCGGCGACCTTACCACGTTTCCAATCTTGCAGGATTCGGTCACTTACGGCCACTTTCCTCACACGGCCATTTGCTTGGAATGCCCACATCTCCGTCCGAATCCGAAAATCCATGTAGCTCGTACGACCATAATACTAGAAAGGCCACGTGCTTAGAATGACTACATCCATGAACGACATGAACGTCCATTTCATCACGACCACTTTTAAAACTGTCCAAAATAATGCTCCACATTAATGAAAATGTTAGTATTCCATTATACTGCTATTTTTTGTACTGAACAGACTATGTATTTTAATATTTACTAGATTACACTACCTCCTTGAACGAACACTTTGATTGGCCACTTGTAAAATATCCCAAAATAAAATATATACGAACAAAAAAATGTACGAAAAGAAAAGTGGTCGTTCAAAGATGCGGGCGATAAAAGAAGTGGACGAACTAGGAAATGTACGAAAAGAGAAATGGTCGTTCAAGGATGTGGGCGAACTAGGAAAGGACAGTGGTCAATAGAGGAAGACCGAATCCATCTTGCAGTGTCAGGTAAAATGTGATACGGAACCCTTAGCGCGCGAGTCCGACTAAACTGAATATAAACTACACGGAATGCCCGGGAGCAAATACAGTTATCTGAATTGAGCTTATTTACAGAGATTTTAACGGGATTATTCAAAATTATTTTTACTAGACACAGTATATATATATTTTTTTAATGGAGCCATAGTTTTACATGGAAGTTATCAAAAAGAACGGCTCTTTCCCTTTCTTCTCGGACATTGTGGTTGATATTTATATCAATTGCTCCATATTTATGGACTTTTATTGAAACTTCTGCATTTTAGTAGTGTTTTTTCTTATTTTACGTACCATTTTGGATCATTTACTTCCCAATGGAAACAGAGAATCTCGTGTTTTAATTTTTTTATCGATTTCAAGCCAAATATTGTTGAAATTGTCTAGGAAGATCGCACTTTCTTTAACTTTTGCATTAAACATTATCTGAAAAAGTTATTTTGATTTTGATGACTTAAGCGAATGAAGAATGAATGAATGAATAGAAAATCTCGCATCGTTTTTGTTGCTATACAATTTTTGTTATCCTTTTTGTTTTCCTTTATTGTTTTATGTTGCTAACAATTAAATTGCTGTCAGCTAGGGCCGATGGTAAGGGTAACTGGCTGTACAAGTGTACACGAACTGTATCTCATAATTCTCAACTAGATAAATAAAATTCTGACCTTCAACTCGCGGCTTTCATATCATCAGCCTATTATAGACATTATATGAAGTCCACTGCTGGATATATACCTCTCCTATCATCTACTTATCTTCGGGGATAGTGCAATACCGCGTAACTACCAAAGCAGATAGAGTTGAAATATCAAACAATTGTCACTCAAATTCACCCTTGTTAGTTACGCGGTATTGCACTACCACCGACGTTATGAGAATCGACGCATTAGGAGATTATGCCCGTAATCGCCACGCTGGGCAAGCGGGTTGGAGATCGAAGTAATGTGTTCATTATAATAAGTAATAAATATCTTGGGACGTCTTACACAAATCAACCTAGTCCCACGGTAAGCTCAATTAAGACTTGTGATGTGGGTACCAACTGTACCAAGCGACGATATATACGAGTATAATACGAGTAGATAGATACATATATCTATATGTTAAGTATCTACTTAAATACATAGACATCCATGACCAAGGAACAAATATTTGTGATAAATAAATACACAAATAATGCTCTCGCCGGGATTCGAACCCGGAACCCCCAGCTCAGTGATGGGCAAAATGTAATCGACTAACGATTAACAATTAAGATTAACTTAAAAGTAATCGATTAATGATTAAATTTGACGATTAATAAATCTTAATCGTTCTTGTTCGACTAATTTAATCACGATTAAATTAATCGACGATTAAATACGAGCGATTAAATCCATAATCGATTGTTTAATTAGATTTGTTTTTTTCGATTAATATCAGGATTTTTTGTGAGTCGTAAATTCAGGTTACCCTAATAGACTTATACCTGAAGCGATGTATAACAATACCTAAGACTTTCTGCGAGTATTTCATAATCGCGGTTACCTTTGGTAAATAATATGTCGAAGCATTCGTCAGTTTTTGACAAGTGGCGTCAAAGGATGTTCAACGATAATACATTATTTTATTTATGCACTGTGTTGAAAAATTCTTAATCGAGTAATTTAGTCGATTAAAATGACGATTTATTAATCGTTAATCCAATTTTGCGACGATTAAGTAAATCTCAATTAAATTAATCGCGATTAATTTGTGACGATTAATTCTTTAATCGATTAGTTAGTTGATTAAAAAAATAATCGATTAATGCCCATCTCTGCCCCAGCTTCGTAGACAGGGTCACTACCAAACTACCAACTAGGCTACGGAGGCTGACAAATTATGAATATTATGATGACTGCTATCCGTCATAAATTCTTCAATGAATGGTCGGCGACACTTCAATCCCTTAGTTTACTCTTACGACTCCCGCGGGGGGTGGTGACAAACGAATTCTTGCTGCCGTCACCACGCGGCTTGGGCTTTTTAAGGCCAAGCCATACCGGCTGCGTGTGCAGCACGTGCACGTGGGCGTGCGCAACCCCACAATGTCTCATTATCAAGAGCTCTCGAAAAAAAGTAATATTACATTAGAGCCACGCTCAGACAAGTGTACTAAAATAAAAACCATCAATATATCATTAAAATATTGAACAATATTCAGGCTAATGATCTGTTACGTGCCTAAATTACTAAGCCTATTAATAGACTTGGCACAAATTAAGTTTCTAGAGAGAGACAGTTATCGTGAAGGTTACGAGGTAAAATCGTTCGTTAACCTAATGTCAGCGAGGGCAAAAGTGATTGTACCGTTTACAAGAGCAATAATGTATTTTCCAATTATGTACCTCCCAACTGGCTTATTTACTCTCATGATTTCAGAATCTTTGGAGAACTATTAGTGTAATGTCATCTCCAGCATTCGGAACCGGAACTCAAATAATCACCAAATAAAAAACCAATTTCAGCCGATTCCCCCAAAATCCCATCATCAGATCCCGACTTGGTGCCAACCGGACCAACTCGGCATTATACTACATCCATAAAAAAAAATTGAAAATTGGTTAACGATTCTCGGAGATAACGAGTAACATAATATGTATGTACAAAATAGTATACATACAAAAACCTCCTTTATAGAAGTCTGTTAAACACAAATTGACCATGAATAAATCTCTAAAACTGACTTAATAATTGGCCATAGTACTAATGGATGTTGAAATTGTTTATATTTAATGGATTCCATTGACTGACGGTGTAACGAAACCGCGAAACGCTACCAACTGTTCAATATTTGCCGAAACTTATATCGAACAATAATTAATTATTATATTTAATGGATTCCATTGACTGACGGTGTAACGAAACCGCGAAACGCTACCAACTGTTCAATATTTGCCGAAACTTATATCGAACAATAATTAATTATTAATGTTGACAAGATCAATAAAGCTACTGTAGATAATTTGTATAGAACAAAACAAATGTTTATCTTTGACGATTGTATATCACAGTGACATCACGTCATTGCTCGTATTATCAGCTGAAGCTAAACACGAATTTCGGCCTTTCTGCCATCTCCCGTATGGTCTAGTGGCTAGGATACCTGGCTTTCACCCAGGAGGCTCGGGTTCGATTCCCGGTACGGGAATATTTTTTTGTTTTTTTCTTTTCTAATGCTGTATTTGTTTGTCCTAAATATTTTGACCATTTTTTATTTAGACGGCGAAGTTATTTAGGTACAAGCAATTTTTTTTTGAAAATCATAATGTATACATACATATACACGTATTGAATGCATTATGTTATGAATCCATGTGATTCCATACACAGGGTGGCGAAAAAACAGGTGCATTCCCGCTGCCGGTGAGGTCATAAATCCCTTAGAGGATTTTCGAAATA
>JALPQI010010129.1:0-34186 GCA_025490895.1 Thaumatotibia leucotreta | reverse complement strand
CCAACATCGAGATATGTTTTTAAAAATGTAACCCCTCATACAAAGTGAGTGATCAGTTCAATAGTACGGAAAAGTCAATTTTCCATGTACGCTTTCGATGTTGGTCCCATACTGAAAGTTCATAGTATTCGTTGGTAGACTCGGTGGGTAGCGGGAAGGAACGTCGTCCTTTTCCACCCTGTATAATGCCGCCGCTTGGTGACGACAGTAAGAATATTTGTCACCACCCCAGTTCTTCCCGTTTAGAGTTGACTAAGCGTCTGGCAATTCGTTTATGAAAATCGATTACATCACTACTGCATTCGCCAATCCGCTTGCCCAGTGTGGCGATTATGGATAGTTAATTTTTATGATACCAAAATCAAAACAAGTCAAATTTTGCCGTGTTATAGTACACTGTTGAAAACTGAAAATATATCTAACTTACTCTTTAGATAATAAAATTAAGGACCAATTAAAGTCTATGACCAAAAACTCGTCGTAATTGAAAGTAAGTATGTCGTCGGTTGACAACCAAAACTCACTAAGTAACAAATACCTACTTGAAATAGAGATCGTATCTCAGTTCTGAGTCAATACTGACATAAGAGGTTGCTAATAAGTAGTGACAGTTTTTATAGTGAGTTTTGGTTGTCAGCCGACGATATAATCCTTATTGCAAAGCCGCAAGGTCCACAATGAATCCCACATTACCTTGACCCCGAGCAGTCCCAGGGCAACATGCAGCCGATGCGCCTGTTTCTTCGTCTGCACGAACACGACGGCTCGGTCGCGGAACGTGCGGCACACTAACGCGCAAAGTAATGCTTCGCGGTCAGACTCTCGCCCCGCTCGGATCCTGCCACACAAATGTTTTTTTTTCTTGTTAAATAATAAAACAACTTAAATCTATCTTTACAGGTTTTCCTAATGCGATAGATAAGCAAACCCAATAATAATACAGTTATTGTCAGTATATAAAACAACACTTAAACTAAAATTAACATAGTGGCCTTTGTGAGATCATTCAGGGAGCATGTAAAAATGCCTATCTCGAGCGTGACTTTATTTATAGTAGTATAAGTAGTTTTATCCGAACTGCGTGTACAGCCGGCAGCGGTTAGTTATTTGCATAGTTTAAGTAGCCTAATTTTACATAAAACCAACATGACTGCTAACGTACTGGTAAGAATGGACAAAAAAAGTGTGCGGCACACTAACGCGCAGAGGAGGGCTTCGCGGTCGGACTCTCGCCCCGCTCGGATCCTGTCACAAAAATGTTTTTTTCATTTCTCATGCTCAAAAAGTGCACCTTTATGTCGTGTGTAGACGACACAAAATCGCATTTTATGGTCTAGAGCATAAAAGTATTTTTTTTTTCTAAGGCTAAGGTAATCGGTCCCAACAGCCAAACTGTTAAAACATTGCACAATTTTACTGAGCAATAAAATAGTATAGCTGACAAAAGTTGTTATATTATTTTATTTATATTAAGTACAATATTAGAATTATGTATTTCGCCACCTTCGCCACCTTTGCCAACAATTGGCCAGACTTGGCACCGAACCGGGAGCTGTGGAAATCTGAGGGAGAGGCCTTTGCCCAGCAGTGGGACACCCCTACAGGCTAGGAAAAAAAAGTAGTTTTATCAGAGCTGCGTGTACGGCCAGCAGCGGTTAGTTGTTTGCATAGTTTAAGTAGCCTAATTTTACGTAAAACCAACGTGACTGCTAACGGACTGGTAACAATGGACAGAAAAAAGTCAATTCGCCCATATATGACAATATGTGTTTTTAACATTGGATTGTATTGTGTAATAGAGTAATTTGAATTTTAGTTCTAATGAACCAGAAACGCCGAGAACAGCATTGTCTGCTGCTTAGACCTATATTTATTTAATCGTATGGCTACAAATTAGTCGCTTACTAATCTTATCAAAACCTATACCGATATAATGACTCAAACGCCAATCGAATCCAACGGATTCCTACAATCTGAAGAGTGTGTCCCAAATCTATAAGAACCTTTTATCCAAACCAGGAACATTTTTCGATAGTGCGTTATAGGCGACCCAACACCATCTAGTGGGAATCTCAGACTTTAGAAGCAGGCTCATCGAATTAGAAGTGGTTAAGGATTAATTATGCAGTAATTTTGGCCTACAGCTACATATATTCACTCACCTGACGAATTCCTGTCGTAGATTGAAGGCTACGGCCTTGTTGGAGTCTAAGAATAGCTTGACCGGTTTCTGCAGTGAGACAGCAGCGAGGTCCTTGACCTCTTCGCTCATGGTGACCGATAAGAGCATGGTCTGCCAATTGGTCTAAGACCTCTACAATAACTCATAACTAATCTAGAGTATCCCTACAATATTTTATACGTGTACAGCTTGTTGAAGTATAGTTAAGAACCTATTACACAAAACAGGATATTTTTTCAATAGCGCGTTGTAAGCGAAACAACGCCATCTAGCGGGAGTCTAGATGCGAGCCTAATCGAAATGGAGTAGACGCCTTTGTAGGCATCCGGCCTGTGGCTATATACTTTTTTACTCACCTGACGAATTCTTGTCGTAGATTGAAAGCCACCGCTTTATTGGAGTCCAGTGCAGTGACTCTGCAGCGAGGTCCTTGACCTCTTCGCTTATGGTGGCCGAGAAGAGCATGGTCTGCCAATTGGTCTAAGACCTCTACAATGACCCATACACCAATCTAAAGGATCCCTACAATATTTTATACGTGTACAGCTTGTTGGAGTATAAGAACCTATTATACAAACTAGGATATTTTTTTCGATAGCGCGTTGTAAGCGAAACAACGCCATCTAGCGGGATTCTAGACGCGAGCCTATCGAAATGGGGCAGACGCCTTTGTAGGCAAATTTGGCCTGTGGTTATACTTGTTTACTCACCTGACGAATTCCTGTCGTAGATTGAAGGCGACTGCCTTGTTGGAGTCTAAGAACAGCTTAACCGGCTTCTGTAGTGACACTGCAGCGAGGTCCTTGACCTCTTCGCTCATGGTGGCCGAGAAGAGCATGGTCTGCCGCTTCGGGGAGCATTGGCGGATGATCTCCTTCATTTGTTCCGCGAAGTACTCGTCCAGCATCCTAGGAATAACATTTAATTTGAATGTTGAACTTGTTTTTCAACAGGCTTAAAAAAAACCGGCCAAGAGTGTCGGGTCATGCTCAGTGTAGGGTTCCGTAGTTATTCAAAAACGGATGGCCGATTATGCTTGAAATAGTTTTATTTTAAAGTACTCTATAAGCCCACTCTTCATGATTTTTTTCATATTTTTTGGACCTACTGATCAAAAGTTAGAGGGGGGGGGACACCATTTTTTAGGGTTCCGTAGCCAAAATAGCAAAAACGGAACCCTTATAGATTGGTTATATCCGTCTGTCCATCTGTCACAGTCGATTTACTTGGAAACTATAAATGCTACAGTAATGAAATTTGGTAAGAATATGTGTTGTATAAACCGCTACAGAATTATGATACTAAATTGTAAAAAAATAAATTGTGGTTGGGGCCTTCCATACATGTAACTGAGGGATAGATTTTTTTTTATGTATATAAGCGTGTGGGATGTCAATAGAAAGGTCTTTGAAAATGATATGAAGGTTTATATATCACATTTTTATTTAAGCGAACCGTTTTTTTAAACTACGTGGCATAAAATTCTAAACAAAAATTATGTTATGCATAATAATAAGCTCTATCAACGATTTTTAGTTTGATTAAATTATCCTGTATAGTTTCTGAGATAGGCTGATTTAACTGTATTTTTTTAACGATAAATTGATAATGGTACGGAACCCTTCGCGCGCGAGTCCGACTCGCATTTGGCCGGTTTTTCATGTATGGATTAAAATCTAGCGTGAAAAAGAAATACAAGTGCACCGGTTTTTTTATATACTGAGTTGAAACAGCAACTAAAAGCGTGACAGAGTGGTATGAAACAAGACAACGAAAATAATTTTTACTCATATAGATTTTATAGTCTTACCTGTCAGCCTCATCCAACACCAGAACCTCAATAGAGTGTAGACTGAAAGACGGTGTGTTCCTGATATGGTCTATGAGCCGGCCCGGCGTCGCTATCACAACGTCCGGGTTCCTTCGCAGTACGCTCTCCTGGTATTTCACGTCGAGACCTCCCACGGAGAGTCCCACGCTCACGGTGGTGAATTGGGACAGCTGGCGGGTCACGGCGTGGACCTAGAAATATATTAGAAATTGGTATTAAGCGAAAATGGGCCATTTTTTCAAAATGTTATTTTTTAAGCACGACACACAGCTTTGACCGAAGGTGCTCCTTGATGAGGATCCTCTTAGTGGGTCGAAACATGTCTATGTGTGTACATTTAAGAACTGTGTAAAACGCCTATTACGAGGATGAAGCCATACGATAATAACCAGAGCCCGGAATTCTGGTAGCATTTTTGAGCTGTCATAGGGACTTCTCGTTTATCGACTACCGATTATACATAAGTATATCGATAAATTCATAATACAATGTTAAATAATTATGATTACAAATAGAAGTAACCGCAGCCGGTCTTATCGCTAATGAGCGATCTCTTTTAGATAACCTTTGGATACCAACTTATTGGAAATTATAAATAGAAATTAAAATACATATTTTATTAATCCTTATTAATATTTGTGGATTTCTTATGGCTATTAAACATTTTTCGGAAGAAATTGCTACGAGAATTGCTATAGAGCCTTATGATATCATGTTGCAAATCTCTATTTAACATTTTCAGCCACTCAAAAGTTATCTAAACGAGATCGCTCACGAGCGATAAAACCGTCTATTGTTAACTTTTACTTGTAATCATAATTATTTTACACTGTATTCTGTATTTATCGATATACATATGTATAGTCAGTAGTCGATAAACGAGAAGTCCCTATGATAGCTCAAAAATGCTACCAGAATTCCGGACTCTGATAATAACTGTCCGTCTGACACTACTTATAACAGTTACCTAGGCGCCCAGCTCTCTGCGCGGCAGTCTTATTTATTAATTTATTTATTAATTAACCTTTTGAACGCCGCTTGGGACATCATCGAACGTGCCCGTGTCGCCGCCTATACTAAGATATAACAAACTGTGTAGTGCTTGCCACATAACTTACGATAAAATATTTTATTGTTTATAGTTTACTGTGATTAACTTCGTTTTTTACCACCTTGTCATTAAATATTATATTATTATAATGAAATCACGTTTACCAATGTCTTTATTATGGTTTCGTCCCTTTTATTAATGGTTTGAATCTGTGAATTTTACCAGCTATGCAAATTCATTGATGGACGTTCCTACATCACTATTATTTCTCATTTCGTATCTGTGACGTCATGAGCGGTCTACTATTTCAGACATTGGCGAAGGCTTCATTGTTTTTTCGTTGATAAGTTGGCACTAGTAGGGAGAGGATTGATTGCATTAGAAACGTATCAAATCTGAAAATTTCAACGTTGTTTGGCTTAATAAATCATACAATTTTACAATTCTTTTGATAAGTAAGTTCAACATTATAATACTCAAATTGTTTAAACTACTAATCAGTACCAATATTAAGTATTTTGTTGACTTAACATAATTTTTAAATATCGACTAATCCACATCACTAAAATTTTCTATTTTACATCTTTGACGTCACATGCGGTCTCATTTTTAAGACGACGGCGTAGTCTGTGTTGATTATTATTGCGGAATACAATGACTTGGTACTCTTGGTAGGGGTTACCGATGAACCACGATAACAGAGTCTTCCCTTATTTTATCGATTCAAATATCTACCATCTATAAATAAGAGACTTCACTGATAAACCCTGGTAGGTAGGCACTAATACAATTCAAATATATTTATTTCCAAGTTTAACTGTGAAAACTTCCAAGGATTCAAATACATATGTCCAAGTGTTAAAATGTCCAAGGGTCAAAACATCCATGGAATCAAAATGACCAAAGAGTGAATGGTATCACAATGACAAGGATTAGGTACTCTATCATGTACTGCGAGGCCATCACGGCATGTCGTGTTGAGAAAGTTTCCGGACGCTGAACGTGCACCTAGAACTGCCGAAGGAGTATCTACATGGCAATTGCGTATGAAGCGAATGTACCAACACTTGGTGTGGCTACTTAAGTCATTGGGTAATTTGATTCAGTTAAGGACAGATTCTGGTTACGGCAGATTATTTTTATGACAGATTCGAAATCTTCATTTTCGTCCGCTCCTTCTAAAATTATAAATACTTCTTCAGCGGACGATATTGTAGAATACTAGACAACTTACGTCATAATTTTATAAGAACATATCGAAGTGATCAAATAGGTTAGCTAAGTAAGGTCAGTCGCATGCATAAATCTTAGGTACGTCGTAAATCTAAATATCGAATGAGAAAGTCGACTTAGATATGCCAATACCAATCATCGTCACATCACTAGTGTCTTTTATATAAGACTTTGGCTACGATACTTGGGGTAAAATCATACATAATGTAACGGTATAATTGAAGTTTATTTTCATCTAGAAAATATAATAAAATCAACAGATCAGTCTCACCTGTTACTTAATCAACAATTACTGCGACTTACTTATGCAAAGAACCAAAGTAAACTCTGTAAAAGTAAAGAATATCTTGAGAAAAACATGAAAAAAATTGTCTTATTTATCAGACTGCGGCGATACGAGCTGGGTATTGATTGTCTGATATATCAGACTATGGCGGTCAAAAGGTTAAGGTTTGCCAACAGGTGCAATATTATAGCTAATACACTTTACACTTGGATACAGGGATCATTTTAGAATATTCGCCCAATTATAGGCAAACTGCCCGTGTGGTGACGGCAGTAAGAATACATTTGTCACCACCCCAACTCCTCCTGCGGGTGTCGTAAGAGTCACGAAGGGATTGAAAGAAGTGTCACTGACCACTATTTGATGATGGGCAGCAGCGTCATCATAGTGGACACATTACTGCGATCGCCAATCCGCTTGCCCAGCGTGGCGATTATGGGCATTTACCTCCTAATGCGTTTATACGCATAGTCAATAGGAGAGGCCTACGTCCAGCAGTGGACTATCATAAGCTGATGATGATGATGATGATGATATAGGCAAACACAACTTACATATATTACTCGCACTACATTTTGAGAGCCTATAGGTACACTATACTATACTTACTGTAGTTATAATTTTAAGCTTGTATGACAAAGAGAAGCAAAAAAAAATACAAAAAAAAGAAAACAGGAAAAGGGAAAGTCTAGGTGACAAATATAAAGCCAAAGTGGCAAACTCCACGCAAGTGTGTGATGTAAGCGACCAATTTCTAGCGTGTTCAACTTATTAATTGTGCAAATTTTACTGTCATCATATCTAGGTATCAAAATGATAGTTATGTAGATATCATTTAACACTTAATCTTGCCTGTCTTGTCCTTGGGTTAGAGACCACCAACTGTCTGTACACTTATAACAGTTACCTGGGCGCCCAGCTCTCTGGTGGGTACCAGCACCAACACTCTGGTGACGCGACCACCGACTGTCTTGTATAGAAGACTCGAGGATGGGCAGCATGAACGCGGCAGTCTTGCCTGTCTTGTCCTTGGGTTAGAGACCACCAACTGTCCGTACACTTATAACAGTTACCTGGGCGCCCAGCTCTCTGGTGGGTACCAGCACCAGCACTCTGGTGACGCGACCACCGACTGTCTTGTATAGAAGACGCTCGAGAATGGGCAGCATGTACGCGGCAGTCTTGCCTGTCTTGTCCTTGGGTTAGAGACCAACTGTCCGTACACTTATAACAGTTACCTGGGCGCCCAGCTCTCTGGTGGGTACCAGCACCAACACTCTGGTGACGCGACCACTGACTGTCTTGTATAGAAGACTCGAGGATGGGCAGCATGAACGCGGCAGTCTTGCCTGTCTTGTCCTTGGGTTAGAGACCACCTGTCCGTACACTTATAACCATACCTGGGATAACTCGGGGCATTTATACGAAAGTGATGTAGCAAAATATTTTATCGACTAAAAATATATCGATGTTACTGTGAATGACAACATCAAAATGTTATTCAGCATAAATAAATATTAGGTACTTATTCATCAATTAAAATAAAAAAATAACTTTAAATTGGTTTATTTTAAAATAGTTTTAAAAATATACAATTAATATTAAAAATCAATATTTAAATTGTCATTTTGATTAAAATGACATCTGCGTACTAGTTTTTACTATCTGAAGAGGTCCGATATCAGATAATTATGACATTGAACCTCTGTACTGTAATCGAGAATTCAATAAGCACATCATTTATTATAATTATATCGACAGCTTTTTAATCGATATCAAATCCCTATAACTTGCCCCCAGTTATCCCAGGTATGCTTATAACAGTTACCTGGGCGCCCAGCTCTCTGGTGGGTACCAGCACCAACACTCTGGTGACGCGACCACCGACGGTCTTGTATAGAAGACTCGAGGATGGGCAGCATGTACGCGGCAGTCTTGCCTGTCTTGTCCTTGGGTTAGAGACCAACTGTCCGTACACTTATAAGTTACCTGGGCGCCCAGCTCTCTGGTGGGTACCAGCACCAACACTCTGGTGACGCGACCACCGACTGTCTTGTATAGAAGTCGCTCGAGAATGGGCAGCATGTACTCGGCAGTCTTGCCTGTCTTGTCCTTGGGTTAGAGACCACCTGTCCGTACACTTATAACAGTTACCTGGGCGCCCAGCTCTCTGGTGGGTACCAGCACCAACACTCTGGTGACGCGACCACCGGCGGTCTTGTATAGAAGACGCTCGAGAATGGGCAGCATGTACGCGGCAGTCTTGCCTGTCTTGTCCTTGGGTTAGAGACCACCAACTGTCCGTACACTTATAAGTTACCTGGGCGCCCAGCTCTCTGGTGGGTACCAGCACCAACACTCTGGTGACGCGACCACCGACGGTCTTGTATAGAAGACTCTAGAATGGGCAGCATGTACGCGGCAGTCTTGCCTGTCTTGTCCTTGGGTTAGAGACCAACTGTCCGTACACTTATAACAGTTACCTGGGCGCCCAGCTCTCTGGTGGGTACCAGCACCAACACTCTGGTGACGCGACCACCGACTGTCTTGTATAGAAGACGCTCGAGAATGGGCAGCATGTACGCGGCAGTCTTGCCTGTGCCCGTTGCCGCGCAGGCGCAAATGTCCTTGCCTGGAAAATAGGTACATTATATAAGAAATTATCGACAGTTATTTCAACCTGGCAACTACGCTCGTGCACGCTAGAATTTAGTTTCTTTGTACGAGTTTTATACTTTTAGGTACACCCAATTAGCGTGAGATTAAAAAAACTTAATTGTAGTCATGTTTGTTGGCCGTGTGGTGACGACAGTAAGAATACATTTGTCACCACCCCAACTCCTCCTGCGCGTGTCGTAAGAGTCTTAGTCGACTAAGGGATTGAAGTGTCACTGACCATTATTTGATAAAAGATGGATGATGGGCAGCAGCGTCATCATAGTGGACACATTACTGCGAAGTGCGAACGCCAATCCGCTTGCAAAAAAAACACCAATAAATTCTGTCTACTTTCCATTTTGTAGGAAAATGGAAAGTGTTTGAAAAATGGTTACAAAATGGGAATCAAAAAAATATACTCTTTTTTTATGCTAGTAGGATCGAAAGATCTCGTGATTCTGAGTAGGAAAAACCTTAAATTTACCTATTTTGGAAAAAGTTTTGGAGAAAATGCCCGAGTAGGGACACCTCTTAATGCGTCCATCCATATGCCATACGCATAAAATACTAGTAGAGGTCTTTGTCCAGCAGACGTTTCGAACAATCATGGTGTGCACAAGTATCTAAGAAATTGTTGGGATATACTAAATAGATACTTTGTGTTCGTATTATAAAAAAAATATCTTAAATAAATAAATAAATACCTTAAATTAATAAAATATGTTAACATCATAAGATAAGGAAGTCTCTACCGAACGGAACAGGGTTATTTTTTCAAAATGACGGACGTTGCTGATTACGATGTGAATCACTCTTACCTAGCAACGCCACCGGTATTGTAGCAGCCTGGATCGGTGTGGGGTGCACATAATTCAGAGTCCCAATGGCCTTGAGAAGCGGTCGAGAAAGGTTCATCATGTAGAAGGAAGCCTGCTCATCATAGGGTGGTGGTTCCTCAAAGAAATCGGAGTCGTATTCGACGCGCGCACCTTCGCCATCGTCCTTTAGTTCCTATTGAGAAGTAACACCTTGTCCAGTAAATGCCATGTAAAAGTATTTTTAGTACAGATGGTGCCTTTTTTAGGCTCTAGTGCGAGAAGTGGGTCATTTTACGGCAGGTCCAAAACTTCGGAGGGCCATCTGTACTAAAAAACGTCGTACGAAACCAAGGCCGTCTTTAACTTGGGGGGCCCCTATCGAAAGGAAAGTAAACGCGAGAATAAATGTGAGAAAAGTTGTCGATCTTTCGGGAGCCCCCCTGAAGATGGGGGCCCTGGGCACGTGCCCCTTGTGCCCTTATGGTAAAGACGGCATTGTACGAGACACGTGCAAAAAGGAAATTCGTAACTGGTATCGATTTAAAACATCGCCACTCGTTTCGGATTTCCTCGCACTGGTGTCGCAATGTACTATTATTTAGAGATACAACAAATTTAATAGTTTGGCGGATACCTGTCAGATATTTGGTTAAATCATTACAGGAATGGCTCAATATTAGGTCAGCATTTTGTCTACAAATAAAACTAATACACTACATGCAGATTAATTTGTCCAAGAACTCCAAGAGAATTTAGACAATTTATGATAGATAGGTCATTGTGGCAATCTTTGGGGGAGACCTATGTTCAGCAGTGGACATCTTTCGGCTGATATGATGATGATGATAGAAAATATACTACCCCTGTTTTTACGTCAGTAGGTATGTAAAATTTTGCACACAACTTGTATTATAATTTGTGTTGTTAAACAGATTGATTGCGTGTCATTATTTTTATGAACAGTTTATATAAGGCACGTATGATGTCGAGTTGCGGAAAAAAATGGCCAGATAAACAACAACAACAACAACGATATAGGTTTTATCCTATGAGCATTATATCAATCTTGTTAAGACGATTTTATTGAAAAAAGTATACTACAGCGTTAAAGAATTTTATAATGACTATTGACATGCCTAGATTATTTTATTATTGTTTTGTTTGGTTTTCAATGTTTTTTTTAATTAATGCGTATAATAGTGTGACATTTTGAGTATGTTTTTTTCACTTTTTAGAATTAAGTTAATTTTATAGATCGTAAATAGGAATTTTAATTTTGTAATTTTGTATATATGTTTATTAACATGTGTTTTCTTAACATTATCTCATTTTAGATATATCATTTGTACAAATTAGCTTTATACTGTTTATAATTTCGCTAAAAATTGTGTGTTTCTAGATCCACCAAACAATCTATGTGTGCCATACACTTTATAATTTTCTTATTTTATTCTATTAAAATAAGTTAGATAAATAAGAAATACATACGAGTTTTCGTCTGGTCCTTACAAAATCATATTATCTGAGTTAAACTGTACCTGTTTTAGCTTCTCTTTTTTCGTAAGTTTCTTTTCCTTGGTCTTTATCTCATCCTTCTTGAGTTCATCATCTGATATTTCCAGTTCATCTACATCACTGTCTGTAAAACATAAATAAATCTATTTATCTTCACAGTCATTTACCCCCTTATTCATAAATGCCCAACATCTCAATTTTAGTTAAAGTGTGTTTAGTCTCAATCTAACAAATGCCATTGTCAAAGTAGCAGATAAGCATAAAACACATTTGAACTAAATGTACATTTTGAATGATTATACATAAGGGGGTCAGTTTGTAATATGAAATCCCTGAATAAATCATGGTATCACTATACATCTTTACTCTAGTTACTAATATTTTAGTATTTTGAGAATCTAGTAAATAAACAATGAAACCTAGAACTGAGCACACCATCAAAACCAAATTAAAATCCAATAAATAGTATCAATTGACTAATATTTTGAGTGTTACATTTTTGCTTGCAAACATCAAAATATTTGTTTGTAACCATAAAGTGTATAAATGTTTCATGCAACATTTTTTTCAAAAAAGAAATTATTTAAAAGGAAACATTAGAAAACATACCTTTGTTGTCATCTTCATCTGTGTCAATATCTCCTGCTGACCCAGTCACTTTAGCTTGTGCTCTCCGCCTTTCTATTTTCTCATCAATGGT
This sequence comes from Thaumatotibia leucotreta, assembly GCA_025490895.1. Classification (NCBI taxonomy): domain Eukaryota; kingdom Metazoa; phylum Arthropoda; class Insecta; order Lepidoptera; family Tortricidae; genus Thaumatotibia; species Thaumatotibia leucotreta. Next base: position 21,912 of record JALPQI010010129.1, on the reverse strand, counting down.
GCGTTTTACATTTCTGCGCACATACTTTTGTAAGTCATCCCAAGTATTCTAAAAAGTTAGTTTTAGCTAAGTTTATTTTTTTATAAATGATTGAATGACTCTTACTTTGCGAGTCGATAGACTCTATTACAAAAATCAATGCATGTCAGTTGCTATTACGTATATTCTATGGATAAGCAAAAAACAACTGAAACCATAAATATATTGCTATAATTACTCTAACCTTAATAGGGTTGGGAATCAAACTTTAATTACATTGGCTTTGACTCATTTGTGTGTGACAGAATAAAAGAAAAAGTTACAGGTAATAATTTTGAAAACTCACCTTGTTATATTCTTCTACTGAAGAAACAAATTGAAACTTCGGATTGAAATCGGCTTTCTGTTTTACTTTTTGCTTGGAAGGTTGATACTAGAAATAAAACAATTTAGAAGCCTTTAGCGCTGAATAACCTCTATTTAAATCAAAGAATATAAATAAATAACACGATTTATAATACCTCTACTTCAACGTCCGATTCCTCGGAGAAATCCTCTACTTCTTCACCGTCGTTGATGGTTTTAATAAACCCTGGAAACCCAGCAACTTCCATTGTGAAATAAGAGCAGGGTTAACTTTTAACTCAATAAAGCATTAAATATTTTGTAGACATCTTTAAACATCGAACTGATTTTGCGAGGTTATCTATCAAACTCACATGTGATGTGACAGTTCGACAGACAAGACACAAAATTCGTTTCAAAATATGGAAAATCTTTTTTGTATAATGGATGAATTCCTACGATCGTTTTGCAATTATAATAATTTATTAGTACATATTGTTCAATCACTTAATGGCTTTATTGGTAGCCTTATCATGTAAATATACAATATGTATTCATTCCCAATAATTTATGAGTGACACACTGCACGACATTACTTTTAACATGGTTTCCGAACTGAAGATGTGTCAGTGCTGTCAGTTCAATTATCACGGGTGATGTGTGTGCAGCGAAGATAGTTTTATAGAAATCTTTAATAATGGCAGATCAACTACTAATTCACGATGATATTAAACTGTAAGTTTTGAAAACTAATAGCTGTTAAAATAATTCAGCGAATATTAGAGGAAACTTGTAATAGTACAATTTTAAAAGATTCTTTGCACATCTGTCACACTTATCTTGTTTTCATAGATACCATTTGAAATACAGTGTAAACTCTTTATAACGTTTTCCTTTATAACGATAACCTCCCTATAACGTTGAAGTCAGTACAACTTGGTTGGTTTGCGTTAAAACCCACATATTGAAACACTCTTTATAGCGATACGCCATTCTCTATTACGAAGAAATGTGTGAAATATTTTTAGACAGTAAATATTTATTATCGCTAACAAGACTTTGAAGCTCCGAAACATCCTTGGTCGGTCTAGCTTTTGTTATCCTTAATTGACTTGGACACGTGTAGTTTGACCCATTGTTTTCTCGAAAGTGATGGGCTTCGACCAAGCATACTTGATACCATCGTAGTATCAGTCTTGTTAATTTGGTTGTTTTTTTTTGTTCTCTCCGTATAACGATAACTCTCTATAACGATAAAAAATGCTCAGTCCCTTGAGTTTCGTTATAAAGAGTTTACACTGTAGTAGTTTATTCCTTGTAAATAGATATTTGTTATTGATTTATTGTTATATTTTACTACTAGGAATGCATAGTTTAATTATAGTTACGTAAAAATATTTTATCGTGTGTCTTAATCTAAATTACAAGACTAAAGATATTCCTAAGAATTCGTCTCGCTTATCGTAACTTAATTGCTAATAATTTATTCTTTATTGTAATAAACATAAACAATCAGCTCATTTACTAGATTATTATCGTTTTTATACAAACAGGGGAAATATTGTTGTGTATAATAAAAAAGTGTTTATTTATGTTTATGATATCTTTACGTTACGGCCGACTCAAGCCCGCAGTGTTTGCCGTTCGTTTATTAATTAGATTTTCGGGTACAGCACAGACTGCCTAATTGCTTGTTGATCTAGTACTTCCATCCAGTTGCATGCTCCAATACAAACTTATTGATTTTGTACTAGTTTTCTGTAACCTTGAATTTAATCATGGTACATACTATATTCTCCTTATATAATGTGCTTAATTATCATATTTTCTAATGTGTCCTTTGATCCTTTGATAGATGAGGTTGTATACTGATTATACTAAATTATGTTTAAGGACTATTATAGACAATTGATAGGGCATTTTCACTTTTAGGGACACCCAATTAGTGTGAAATTAAAAAAACCTTAATTGCAGTCAGCTTGATAACAACATTTAAGTACAATATCTTTAGGAATAAACTCGATCTGTTTTTATATCACAATATGACTATAGTTTGTAAAATGAACTCCAAAACCGAGTAATTATCAAAATTGAGTGCTTAATTGTTGTTACAAAGCTGATTGAAATGAAGGTTTTTTTAACTTCACTCTAATTAGGTGACCTAAAAAGTGAACATACCCGTTAAGGCAGTACCATCATAAACATGTCAAAAATGTGTGCAAGACCATGTTTTCAAGACAATATTAGAAATGTTCAAATTTGTAATGTCTGCTGGTAGAAGCTTCAGGGCTTCATCTGTACAGTTGCAATCACATATCAGAGTGACCATGGTACTCCAAAATATCTAAACATGCTCTTTAACAATCTAACAATCAGAGATCAGATAAATGCGCGTCATTGTTCACAATAATATGGATATGACTCCAAATTTGATTAATTGAATAATCAAATGAATAATTTCTTGAAATTTGATTTGAGGTGACTATTTACAAGGGTTTTCATAGTTAGCAGCGTCAAAAAGCTAATTTTCTGAAAATGATTAAATGATTAATTTTTCAATCAACTTTGGAGTCATGTCCATATTATTGCGAACAATCACGCACATTTGTCCGATCTCTGCTAACAATAGAATCCTGCTGAGATATGTGTGACCACCCTGGCTGCTCCAATACATATATCTGTTTGTCATTTGTTAAAATATATCAACACCCATTTCATTTTTTTTTCCAGGTATACTACTTCTGATAAGTTTTACTTGGAGCCCACTATAAACCCCACAGAGATACTTGTCATTGACAGAGTGTCTGGAGAAGCTTCTGTTAAAGGTACATAGCAATTTTCTTTATGTAATGAAAACACAAAATAAAAAATATTTCATAATAAAAAGAATAGAAAACATATGTGTCTTATAATTTTTATAGTACAGTTGACTATGTGAATAAAAAATAAAGGGCCAAACAAATTTTCCTTACATATTAAATATGTCCAACATTCTCAGTTTTAATGAAATTCGTTAAATAATAAATAAATATCTTGGAACATCTTACACAAATCGACCTAGTCCCACAGTAAACTCAACTAAGGCTTGTGATGTGGGTACCAGGCGACGATATATATAAAAGATAGATACATACAGATACTTAAATACATAGAGAGCCATGACCAAGGAACAAATATTTGTGATAAGTAAATACACAAATAATGCCCTCACCAGGATTCAAACCCGGAACCTCCAGCTTCGCAGGCAGGGTCACTACCAACTAGGCTATGGAGGCTGACAAAAGTTACTTATGTGTACATTATTTACAGCTTATGGCACAATGAAGATTCCAATACCAGAGAATGCTTACAAACCTGTCTGCGGCTTTCTCGGCTCCATCAAGCTTATATCTGGATTATACCTGGTTGTTGCCAAATATAGAATATTGGTGAGCATTTTCTTTATTATTACATTTACATTTATATAATTATTCTGACTATTAGGGACTTCATCTCTAGTTAATGTACTATATCTGTATTTATGTTAAATCATGTTTCTTTTTTAATTAATGCATGTTAGCTGTAAGATGTTATAAAACTATTATTTGAAAAAAAAAACTCCCGCTGATTTTCTTGCCGGATTCTTCTCAGGCAGTGGTGTAGGGTTAGAACCGAAAGTAGTTTTTTTTTTCTCTCATTCGCTATTTAACGATTCAAAAGCGCTCGTTTCTGGGCCTAATTGAATAAAGAACATTTTGACTTTGACTTGGACTATTATGTATTATGTTATGACCAAAGCCAAAGTAACCAAAATAGCTCTCTGAATCACTAAACTGAAGTGGCAGTGGGTGGGGCACATTGCGCGTAGAACCGGTGGCCGTTGGGGCGGGAAGGTTCTGGAGTGGCGGCCACGTAGGTACCGGAAGGCGCAGCGTGGGTAGGCCCCCCACAAGGTGGACTGATGACCTGGTGAAGGTCGCAGGAGTCCGCTGGATGCGGGTGGCACAGGACCGGTCATTGTGGCAATCTTTGGGGGAGGCCTGTTCTGCAGTGGACGTCTTTCGGCTGACATGATGATGATGATGATGTTATGACATTGGCAAAAAAATCCATCCTTAGGATAAAATTAGGGATAACTTAGCCTTTATACGTATTATTGTATCTGTACTGTGTTGTTTTCAGAACTGTTTGTAATAGGCTACGGTGACTGCTTTCCATCAGGCGGGCCGTATGCTTGTTTGCCACCGACGTGGTATAAAAAAAAAATATACATGTACATACATCATTGCATGATATGATGATGAGGGCCTACACTATTGTTTTGTTCCAGATTGGTAAGCTCAATGGGCATGATATCTACCAGCTGGCTGGTACGGACATCATTCCCTACGCGAGATCTACCACGCATCTCACTAACAAACAGGTAACCCCTTATTCATTAAAATCTCTTAACTTAGGTTTACTTCAGGTTTTAGGGTGCGGCTTCACTGACGCGGTGCGGAGCGGAGCTGTGGAAGCTCGGTCAATGAGACCGCATCACAGTGTTTCGAATTCGAATTTGAAGGATTTAATTGGTCAATTTTGCACAGCTCCGCTCCTCTCCGCGTTAGTGGAGCCGCACCCTAATGCACATATAGTTAAAACCAAAAAAGACAAACAGTACTTAACGGTTTGCTGAATTAGGAGACGTTTATGTTTTAGGGGGTAAATAAATAAATATCATGGGACAATTTTACACAAATCAACCTAGTCTCAGGTAAGCGCAATCAATGCTTGTGTTTTGGAGTGAGTGCCACCCAAGATTCAGACCGGAATGGCAGCGGCGCGGCGATTTTAGACTTTATATTCTGGGTCAATAGAAAAAGAAAAAAAGGTAAACAAACCTGCAAACCTGAATTACTTCGTAACCACATACTTTCCAAACACAATCTTGATACTATCCACAACTTAGAACCTTAAACCTTGTGTTCACATACATTTTTAGTTAAAATATCTGATATTTATTAATAATTAAGTACAAAGAAATCTTCGGACGTGTTTTACGTTAAACATCAAGGACTAGTCGAGATTTTTTACTCATCGAAATTTATCTTGTCTATGAAAATTGTAGTGATGGGACATAAAACAGTTTTATTCCGTTATCGATTCGGTTTTATTCGATCGATTGTTTTAGACACGCGATTTTCTTATTTTTTTCTTTGATATTATACCCAACAATATACATAAATGATTGTTCGTGAGTCATTTGGGAAACTATTGATGTGTACCGGTACCTACAACGTTAAGCGGCATAATTCACGGACTTCGTGGCGGAGTTTAATATCGGATACGTGAGTATGCGGCTTAAGGCCGGCCTTATACGTCCGGAATCAGAATTATGAATTAATACTCTTAGGCCGGCCTTACACATCCAGAATCAGAGTATGAATTCATATTCTGAATACTTACTCTGATTCCGGATGTATAAGGCCGGCCTAACCATGACTGCCAGAAGTGGCGGTAAATTGAGAAAAACTAAAAACGGGTAGGTATTTAAAAAAAATGCTACTCATTCGTGTTATTACGGGTTTTGTGTGTTATTATATTCTTCTGATATTTACTTTATTACGACTTGGCTTTTATATTTGGACTCCGATAATTGTAATTTGATTTGATTTTTGTGACTGGTTAAACTACGACTTGGCTATTTTATGTATGGACTCAGATAAACATTGTGATTTCGTTACACTTTTGCTACAGAATAACTCAACTTGACTTAGCTATTTACGGGCCTCATTTCGTCTTCAAAAGGTTTGTTATAAAGGTAACTTCTTTTAAATTAAACTCAAAAGTGTAGATAAGTGAAAAGTAAATGTCTGTCTCTTTATCTAACTTTATTTTAGATTACAATGAGTGAACCTGGACCATCGGGATTAAAGCCACCAAAAATAGCTAAAATTGTAAAAAAACATCTAACGGACGATATGAAAAGGATTCTTTTAAATGTCTACAGACATTTAGAAAGAACCTCGCCTACTTACCCATACAAAATGGAGTTGTATAAAACAACGGCAGCGATTATGGAAGTGTCGATAGGTGTTGTTAGCAAAGTTGTAAAAAATAGTGAGAAATGTGATAATACACCTCAGCCAAAAAAGGTATGTTATCTCTATTCTCATGTTTTACTATTCAATATTAATCTTTCAGTGAAGTATGTCATGTTTAAATTATTTTAAGGAGAGACCTGCAAATCACTGCATAATTAAAAAATTGGATGATTTCACTCTAACGGCCATTCGAAGAAAGGTTCATCAATTTTTTTTTAATGGGGAATTGCCTACTGTAGCAAAGGTGCATGCAGCAATAGAAGAGGATGATATGCTGCCGTCATTCTCAAAAACCACAACAAGGCGAATTCTAAAAAAGCTGAACTTTTTTTATTTGAAAAGAACAAGAAAAAGCGTTTTGCTAGATCGGCCGGATCTTCAAGTTTGGAGAATGAATTACTTACAAAGGATAGAAGATTATAGAAAGCAAAATAAGAAAATCTACTACTTAGACGAAACATGGCTAAATGAAGGTGACTGTTATTTAATAAAGGGCTCATTTATTTTAATGTACTGTTTAAAATAATAATATTATTACTAAATCACTGTTTTAACATTTTTATTGAATAGGTAAATGATAATGACAATAAGGTAAAAGTTATGTGGTATAAAATTTTAGATCTTTATCTAGCTAAAAAGCGTGTTCTTCCGTACACTAACACTTTCGTTCAGGCTAGATGTGATGTAAAAATGTTTTATCTTTTTTTATTATATGTTAGGACACACCTGTGATTACGTTTGGATGGATAAAGACATCGAGAGCAGTAAACAGGCTTTCCTTAGGGGACTCTCGACTGGACTCAAAAATCCAAATAAAGGCAAGAGGCTCATCATCACGCATATTGGAAGCGAGGATGGATTCTTGGAGGGTGGAGAGTGGATTTTTGAGGCCAAAAAATCTGACGGAGATTATCATGGAGAAATGGATGCCCATAACTTCGAAAAATGGTAAATCAACACTCTTCGTTCGTATTTTCATTTATTTTCAACTCTGTATGACATTAACAGGTGAATAATTTACAGGTTTGAGGGAATTTTGCAAAAGGTTGAGCCGGGGTCTGTAGTGGTCATGGACAGGCCCCTCTTATCCACTGGGCACACTGGGCACGTGCCCAGGGCCCCGTGATGGATGGGGCCCCCTAGTCTAGCTAGGCCCCACCTAACTCCTATTACCAAACGGTCCAAACGATAACCTATAGATATGCCTGAAAATCAGTCTTAACAAATTTTACCGAATATGGTCAATTTGTTAGTTTTTGATTATTTTTTGAAATGTCTATTGTCTAGCAACAACTTTTGCCCTTCGTCATAATTATAACGATTTTTAAAAATTATTTGAGTTATGTTCAAAACTAGCCTATCAAGAAATGTCATCATCATCATCATCATCATGATGATTATATTATCAGTCCCGGGGATAAATTTGATTATTTCGAATCGTTGGCCAAAGAGAAAAACCCGGAATCCGACTAAAAAGACCTATCTCAAAGAATCAGACGTAGAAGCACACGATTGACTTTTTACGATGATTCTGCGCCATCAGTCCGCCTAAATGGAAAACAGAGATTCAAAGTCGAAACCTTTATCCCCATAATTGATACCCTGAGCGTTCATCTAAAATAGCGATTAAGTTGGTATAAGAACATTACTCAACGTTTTGGTTTATTTTTTCGCTTGAAAACTCTGAACTGCGAAGAGTTGAGACAAAGTTGCAAAGAATTTGCTGAAATCTATTATGAAGATGTAAACGAGAAAGAGTTAGAAATGGAATGTCTGCATTTAACAGAATATTTGAAAATTGATCAAAGTGAAAATGACGGAACTAATAGTATACTGGAAATATGTATATCATCTTTTGAAAGCAAAATCGAAGACACCTTTCCTAATGTAGAAATCGCACTGAGAATCTTTTTAAGCATGATGGTAACTAACTGCAGTGGGGAACGCTCCTTTTCCAAATTAAAAAGAATAAAAAATGAATTAAGAAGTACAATGCTTCAAGAGAGACTAAACAGTTTGTCGCTAATGTCTATAGAATGCGAGTTGCTCGAAAACATTGATTTTGATGATGTGATTAACGATTTTGCTCAACTCGAATGTAGAAAAGTGCCTCTTCATTCTCTTCAATGAGCATTGATTCTTCTATAAAGACTCATCGTGGATGTTAGTGTTGCTTAGTGTTGATTACATTGGATTATCTTATCTAGGTATTAATTATATCTAGTGTAACTGTAAAGAAATAAAAATAAATCTAAAACTTTGCACATTTACGTTGTTTGTCTATTCTAACAAAAAAGTGCTTTATTACTATGGTCATAGGGGCCCCATTATCCTAATGTGCCCAGGGCCTCTAATAGGTTAAAGACGGCCCTGGTCATGGACAATGCTCCATACCATTCGCGGCAATTAGAGCGAGTGCCTAATATGTCCTGGCGGAAAGACGCAATTCAGGCATGGTTACGAAAAAAGAATATCGCTTTCGAACCAAAAGAAAAAAAGGCCAATTTGGTTCTAAAATTTGACAAGGAGAAATATAAGGCCAAATTTGTTGACGAATTGGCTGCGTCAAAGGGTATAACCGTACTTCGCCTGCCGCCATACCACTGCGAACTGAATCCCATAGAGCTTATTTGGGCACAAGTAAAGTCGTACGTGGGTAGAAATAATAAAACTTTTAAAATGGCGGAGATCAAAAGACTGCTTCATGAAGGCTTATCTAAAGTCAGTGCTGAAAATTGGGCAAACTGTGTGAGGCACATTTTAAGAGAAGAAGAAAAAATGAAAAAAATAGACGGAATTTCCGACACTGTTATTGACAATGCGGCTGTAACAAAACCTTTCATCATCACAGTCACTGATGATGACACTTCGCAGGGGAGTAGTGATAGTGACAGTCACTCCGATTAAAAATTGGTAGTAGGATTAATGGCTTTAAGTCATAAAAAATTGTTCCCACACTATTACCTAATACTTATTTATATTGAGTTCGTAATTATTTCGCGAAGGATATATTTGGTCGATTAAAGTTAATACTATTCCCATCGGTCCCATCACTATTTTCATAGACAACAAATGCGATTGCCGGTCCGCCATATTTGTTTACCTTTTTTTCTTTTTCTATTGACCCAGAATTTACATCTATATACATACTAAAAAATAACAGTGTCGCTTGAATTACTCGAAAACGTCGCGCGGTTCTGCTGACGGCCGCGCGGAGTCGCTGGCCTAATAGATTTTGTGGATAATAGATAATGTGTTTCTTGAAAAATATATACAACATGTTGTGACATTTCAGATAGATGATAACAATACGTACGAGCGAATGGTCCGAGCGGCGCTCGACGCTCCAGGCATGTACTTCTCGTACGGATACGACATCACACACACGTTGCAGCGGCTGCATTCCGTAGCCGCGGACTTCCACTCGGTGAGACACGGTGTATACTGGCCTAATGTACTTCGATTTATTGAAGATTAGAATAATCGAGAGGAGGCAGGTTCGAATCCCATGACAACCAGTCTTTAGCAGTTGATTTTTTCTATAGTAAGCACATCTGTTAGATCGAGATGTTTGAGAAAAAAAAGTTCCATACAAACCCTAAGATATTAGCAGGCGGAAATGTATGGTACATAAGATTTTTTTTCTCGAATCGTATGTCTGTCCCATGGTAAAAGTTAGTCAATATGATATCAGAATTTACTTTCTAAAATTTTAACGTTGAATACAAAATCGGCCTGTATAATAATATAGTACATAGGGCATCTAGGGAGGTAAATACGGTATTACTAACGAGAATATTAGAAGCCCGACGTCGTAGGCTTTTAATTACTCGAGTCTGTATTCCGCTTACTGACCGTGATGCATACAATGTTATTTCATCACACTTGCGGATAAAAAATAAGTTTTAAGACATGAAGGCATACTCGTAAGGTCGGATATAGCAATTCCTCTGACTTGTAAATGAAACTTTATGCATGCTTTATACTCACAGAACCGAAGGTCGGTCTGTTTTTCATGTCGAGAAATATTATTAAATGACGTAACACTCCCTAGGGAATTTCACTTTAGGGAACTCCCGCGATGCATGCAAGAAAGCAAAGCAATGGCGTGCTTAGAAAGCAAGTGTGATGAAAAATAATAAGTATGTAGTGATTATCAGTGATCGGCTTTTCCCCCTAGCGGGATTTCGCGTATAAATAAAATTACGGGTGTCACTATAATAGTACATTTCGATACAAGTGCAAAAAAAAAATGTTTTCAACTAGGGTGAAAGTTGGAGCCCGAGTGAAACGAGGGCGACAATCGCCCGAGTTAAAAAAAAGTTTTTACACGTGTATCGAACGAGTTTTTTCATAACAAGTGCCTTAAAAAGAAAAAAATACGCACGCGAGCCTACGCAAAGTTTACTTTTCTGTACTAGTTATGAAAAAAATCGTTCGAAACACGTGTAAAAACTTCTTTTTGCACTTGTATCGAAATGTACTAATTTAACATTATTGTATTATACACACAAGAGCATACTTTATGAAACCGAAATAAGGCAATACACCTAATTAAAGTTTATTTTTCGAGTTACTATAGGAGACCCGCCGGGAGCGCCCAAAAAACCGATCACTGGTGATCGGTTTCAATGTGTTAAATATGGTAATTACATATAAACCATATTCAGTAATAAAAAATTATTTCCCTCTGCCACTGTCGGTGTGTCGGTCACGTGACATGTATCTTATTATCAACACCATAAAGTTGAACATACGTTTGAGGTACGTCACGTTGCAGTGGATTAAAGCAACATATACATATCGTAATGTATGGAAGCCCTTACAATATTGTAAATATTTATGATTTTACCAGTTATGTATAAATATGAACGTTTGTGTACAGATGTCAATGGCCTCGCGTGCAGATAGCCGGTTCCTGTGGAACGGGCACCTACTTCGGGATTACTCGCACCTGCAGTTCGCCAGGTTCGCGCTGCCCATCATCCAGGGCTGTATCCTTTTCTCGACGCTCATGATAAGACATAAGCTTTACTTACTTTTTGACTTAAAGTCCTAAGTCCCCTAGGTCCCCTAAGTACGTTATGAGTAGGACGGATAGCGGTGAGTTGATTTGTCAGGGATGCCAGGATGAAATTAATGTTGGCGAAGAATACCTACAGTGCAGAGTTGGGAAATGCCGCAAATTGTATCACCACGGTTGCTCCGGTAAGACCGTACCACTCGACGAGAGGGACATCTGGGTTTGTCCGGAGTGCTGTATTACATACAGGAAGGTAGGGAGTAACTGTGATACCCCTGTTGGTACACCTATTACTCTAAAAAATGTGATGGTGAGGACCAAGGTTGGTGCTTCTGTCTCGGAACAGGCATCTAGTAGCGTCGCAACTCCAATGGCTGTCGAATTTGAACTCCTGCGAAATGAGATTGGTCGGCTGACAGAGCAACTTACTGATGCTGTTTCGACCATAGTGCAGTACCAAGCAGCTCTCGAGAACTGTACAGCAAAGTTTGATTCAGTCAATGAAAGACTGTCGAATTTGGAAGTGGCTGCGGCGTGCCAATGTCATCGTGAATCTACGACTTTGCCTGTGCAGAATGATGACCCAAAGGCAAAGCCTCGAAAGAATAAAAAAAGTAAACAATGCGATGCAGGTGAGTCGGCGGAAGGTAGTACGATGATCAGGGTGAATGCAGGATCGGTCACCGAGGTTCCAGTGATGAGCAGGTCAGGCGTCGAGGTGGCAGGAGAAGCGTCGTCTGGGCTGAGCGGCCGTGACAGTAATTTGATACTCTTACAACATGACCAGGAGAGCCAGCTAGACCCCGCTGGAGGTAAGGAGTCATCTCAAGAATGGGAAGAGGTGCGTAAACGTGGCAAACGCCGTTCTGTCTCGGTGCGTTGTACTGCGGACCCTGGCACGACGTCGCTCAGAGCAGTTGAGCGTCGCAAATACATCCATCTCTGGAACATGCTTTCTGATGCGGATGAAATACGCAACTACTTGCTGACTCTTGAACCAGATAGAACGTTTACTGTCGATGAGTTGAAACCGAGAGGCGACTACAAATCATTTAAAATTGGCGTTCCTGTTGAATTATACGATAGATGTTTGTCTGCCGAGTGTTGGCCCGATAACGCTCGGGTGAAGGCCTGGTTTTTTCGAGGACCGCGGTAAGCTTGGAAACCGGAATACGAAACGAATTCTAAGAAAGGTCTCGCTGAATATATATTATCAAAACGTGCGATGGCTGAAATCTAAGCTGCACTCTTGGAGAAACAATTTGATTACTTCTGATGATCTAAACTTAGTTGCGGTCACAGAGTCGAACCTCGACGAGTCTATTTATGATGCCGAAGTGTGCGGTTCAGGTAAAGAGTGGTGTATACTCCGAAGGGACCGCAGAGGACGTGGAGGCGGTGGGGTACTATTAGCGTCGCGCGCGCCGCTCTGCCTGGAGAGGTTGGCGTCATACGAAACGGCATGTGGCGAAGATCTCTGGGCAAGATTCTCAGTGTCCGAACGATACATTTATGTGTGTGTAGTGTACATACCTCCCGGTTCTACCGATGAAGTGTATTTTCAATGGTTTGATTCTGTAGAAAGAGTGTGTACAACTCATAGTAGGTCCATGATTATTGTTATGGGAGACCTGAATTTAAACAGTGCTAGCTCTAATGTAGAAAGGTATTTCCATTGCTTCACCAATGTTTGTAATTTGTACCAATACAACACAGTATCAAATGTAAACGGGAGGCTGTTGGATGTCGTGTTGGCGAGTCAGGAGTTGATTGGTTCGGTTAATGTGCGACCGGCTGAGCCGCACGAGGTCCTCACTAAAATCGATTCACACCATCCACCAATAATAATCCGAGCTTGTTTTACAGTCGCGGCAGTTGGAGTCGTCATGGAACCGTCCAACATAGACGAACAGTATGATTGGAATTTCTCTAAGGGTAATTTCTACCAACTATACTGCATAATTAGAGACACAAACTGGAACCAACTTTATCGTAGTGAGTGTTCCAATGATGCTGTTCATATTTTATATGAGACGTTGTATAACTCATTTAATCAGTGCATCCCAAAGAAAAGGCGGAAGCAATCGTGTAGTCGTGCCTATCCAGTCTATTTCTCGAAGGTAATAATTCGTGACATGGGAATGAAAGCGCATTTCCACCGGCAATGGAAACGTACGGGAAATAGGGAAGTCTATACGCGCTTTAGTCAACTTCGTGCCAAGATTAAATTGGATATAATCGAAGCACACAAAAGGTATATGCTAGACATATCTCAAAAGTTATCCCATGACCCAGCTCAATTTTGGTCATATATGAACTCTTTGCGTTGCAAGGGAGGCATAGCAGCAAAGGTGACACGTGGAGACGTTGAGCACTCCGGCGCAGATGCCGCCACTGCATTCGCGTCTCATTTCGGGTCCGTTTTCCTGCCGGGTGAACCTATTTTAGATCCATCGGTGGCTAGTGCATGCTTCCCAAGCGATGCCAGGTGTGTAGATATTCGGTACTTTACACGGAGCGATGTTAGGAATGCAGTTAAAAAACTCAAACCCAGATCTGCACCTGGTCCTGACGCGATACCGGCTTTTGTGGTAAAGGGATGTATTGACAGTCTAGTCGGGCCATTGGAATACATTTTCAATATCATCCTTCATTCCGGAATTTACCCAACTGCTTGGAAAAGATCTAGGGTAACGCCTATTCCTAAGACAGGTACAAAAGTGAAAGTGGAAAACCATCGTCCAATTGCAATTCTGAACGTCTTGGCTAAGGTATTCGAGTCGGCGACGCATGGCAGGCTGCTTCCTCAATGTCGGCCATACGTCACTGGCGCGCAACATGCATTTCTCCCCCAGAGGTCAGTGACCACCAATCTCCTTACCCTGACTCATATTTTGTCTCGCGAGCTTGACAAGAAGGCTCAAGTTGATGTCGTGTATCTTGACTTTCAAAAAGCTTTCGATCGGGTAGATAACGACGTGCTCTTGCTAAAACTTGGTGCAATGGGTTTTACACCCAGACTACTTAAACTTTTCGCGAATTATCTAGCCGATCGGGAGCAATACGTCAAATACGGCCCCTACTTGTCTGATAGCTACAGTACGCGGTCTGGTATAAGTCAGGGTTCGAATCTAGGACCATTTCTTTTCGTCTTACTGATAAATGATCTGCCAGAGAAAGTGCGTTTTTCTACAGTGTTGATGTTCGCCGATGACGTAAAGATTATTAAACCGATCCGAAGCCAAAGAGATTGTGAGGAGCTGCAATTGGACATAGACGCGGTTCACCGCTGGAGTCTGGAAAATAAACTCTATTTCAACACGAGTAAGTGTGAGATGATGTCTTTCACCCGGTCGCGCACCCCGCGAGTGTTCGATTACAATATCGGAGGCGGTATTGTGTCGCGGTCGGAGCAGGTGCGCGATCTGGGAGTTACGTTTGACCCAGAAGTCACATTCCGCGATCATGCTCAGGCAGTGTCTAAGGCCGCATATAAAAGGCTAGGGTTCGTCATGCGCAATTCCGCTCCTTTAACCGTGCACGCCACTCGCGCTCTATATGTGGCGCTTGTGCGCAGCATGCTCGAAACAAGTGCAATATTGTGGAGCCCGCACGAGAGCAAGTACATCCTCATCTTTGAGGATTTAGTAATGGAGTCGGCTTCATATCGTTTCCCCTCTGCCAAAGACTTTGGCCAAGAATTTGTACATTGACCAAACCTGTTTATAAAAACTATTTCATTAATCGATTCTTCGCAGTCTTGTAATCGTTATGTGCCCGTAACAAGCTCCGTCAAAATGTCTGTATGTGCTATGTATGGATTCAAAACTCGTTCAAATACATCATGTATACAAAATATGCGATACTATTTCATATCTTGCCTTTATTTGTTTATATTACAACATTTTATTACATAAAATTGTTCAAGAAAATCAAGTACCAGCGAATCGATAGCAAAATCGGTTTCAAAAATATCGCACACAATTCGTATTTTCATTTTTGACTGATGGAGAAAGTTTGACATTTATTGTATTCTCGTATTTAAGGTTAATAAGGTCTACCCATCTTTAAATTTTGTAGGAAATATCAGACTTAGTGAATCAAGTAAGACAGAAGACTCTGCCTTGGTCTAATGTTAAGCTTATATGTAAGCCAATAAGGTTGAATATTTATTGCGCTTATTTGGAATACGTATTACGCGCGAAAATACATAGTGATGTGAACGTTACTCTTTATGACACAATGTCGAGAGTAGGTATAAAATGTCGAGATACGGACACTTGTGTTTACGTCTATTAGTGTTCTCACAGTAAGTAAATAAAAACACAGTCTTATCGAATTCAATAACTTCATTTTTACAAGTGCTACTTAACGCTAGTTGGACCTATATTATAAATAGTATTTAGGTACTTACTAAAATATCACTAAGGAATATCAATATCACCGGCCTTATTGCAAAATCTTGTATGTATACGCACCTACGCACCTTGTACCTACGTACTTGTATTCAAATTGTATTCTTACGAGTATTCACAATTAAGCCTCAGTGAGTTTTACCCCAGTTAACTAAAACTTTCTTACTACAACAAAATAAATAATACTCGTATGTACACTCGTATGGACATACATTGTTTTCTTTCACAACCGCTAATTAATATTATAATTGATTTACGGATTTCGAAATGCACGTGATTGACCAAGACTTTCCTTACAGTTACAGCCTTCGTAGTCAAAGATCGCGATAAACGAAAACATAATCAATTGAAGTAGGTTAATGGCAAGACATTCAGGCGGTTTTGTATTAAAATTGGTTGATTAATTAATAACTGTTACTAATTGTCTGTTTACTTTTATTTAAATACTCAAAACAACAATATATAGTACCAAGGTGCACGTCAATCTATGACGTTTAGAAAAATATATCGATACGATAATCTTCAGACACTTGAAAGCCATATTAATCGGTTCGATTACACCTACGTCGATAGTTTGAAATTGTGTCCGCATAGAAATTTTACTGTATTAGTGTGATAATTTAACTTAGTGTTGTGGTATTGTTTAAGTGTGCGTGAGTAGTAACGAGAAGAAGAAATGCATTTGTAGTTAGATCGTTTACATGTGTGCTACCTCGTCCCCCTCGGAAATTGGCAGAATGTTTTGTTAGGAAAGTTATAGCGATACCGTCTCCCCATACTAAATCCTCAAAGATCCTCATGCTAGAACAAGTACAAAAGGCGTTTCTGCGGGCTCTCTATAAGAAAGTATACGCTTACTATCCCTATATGTATCCTACGCTATTTCTGCAGGGGCATCTAGGGTACGACTCGCTGCAGTTGCGTAGGTTACTTTCTATGGCTAAATTCTCTGTCGGTGTCCTCAGAAATACCGTTGACAGTGTAGCCCTTGTAGAAGCCTTCGTTCGTTTGTTCGTACCTAACCAGTACACCCGGGCGCGCAGTCACCCGCTGCTGGCCGGAGGCGCGGCCCGCACGCGCGCGCACACACAGACACCCCTCGCACGCGCACATGCACTTCTCAACTCCTTGCTCGAAGCACAGCCAAAATGTGATTTGTTTGTGGATACGTTGGGACGGTTGATGAACGAGTGTAAGAGAGTGATCGAGAGAGAGATGCCTGTAAGTAGTATCGAGTAATGTTTAAAAATTGTGTTTGTACGAACTTATATTATGTTATTAGTAAGTAATATGTTTTTGCCATTTTGTACTGTTCTGGCCTTAGCTGTAAGGTACAATTGTATTTTTTATAAACAATAAACAATAGGTGGGGCAAAGGGCGTCCACAGTGCGTCGCCATCGCGATCGAAGACATAAGCAGGGATCGGAAAAATGTGCCTCATTGTTCGCAATAATATGGACATGACTCCAAAGTTGATTGAATAATTAATAATTTAAACATTTCCAGAAAATTACCTATTAGTCACCGGTAACAATTAAAACCTTTCTAAATAGTCACCTTAAACCCTTCGATATCAAATTTCAATAAATTATTCATTTAATCAATTTCGGAGTCATGTCCATATTATTGCTAACAATGACGCACATTCCGATCTCTGGACATAACACATAAGACATTTGTTTCCATATTATTTGCACAAAAATGTTATCGGTCTCTGAACTCGGATCGCAGAATACCTTTAAAAAGATAGTGTGGAAGTATGAACTCGTGTATGTCTGTATGTGCGTATATGAGTGTGTTGATATATGTGTGTATATGACTTATATGAGTGTGTTGATGTATGTGTGCCTACCTCACTATTTTTATAATGTTTTCTATATCATTAAAGCTAGAACTTTTGAGTAACATTTGAACCTTAATTTTGATTTCTCTGGCCGATAAGTCTTGAATGGGGATTTTTGAGCAAATTTTATTATAAATGAAAGAATGAAGAAATGTGCAGAATTTTTGAGTGAAAGACGAATTTGTTGCAGGAGTAGGTACTCTGATGACGCATGTGTTTGTAGCCTAACCACAAACAAGAGCAAATTGCGCGCGGCAAGCGTTTTTCCTAGTCATTGCGTGTGATCCCAACAACCACCGCCCGTTGCGCGTGCCGACGGCGCAATGAACAGAAAAATTGCCGCGTATGTCTTGGGACATCTTACAGCAATCTACCTAGTAAATACTACCCCTTAATCATATTAGATGTCATAAACCAAAGAAAATAACGAGCTTACCAAAGCTCATTGGGCGTTTTTGACCCGCTTTATGATTTTTCGCGTACAGAGACCAAACTAGCTTTAAAATAAAGGATTAAATCTCACTTTTCTAAATATGTAATTTTTCCGTATGTATCAACCGAGAAAAAAAAGTTATTCGACTTTTTGTATCCGAAATAGTGTTTTTAATGTTTTTACTTTCAGCATTGTATAATTGCGTAAACGGTTGCGTCCTACTTTTCTGGTTTCGCCTTGCAAGAATGCGACTCATACCACCAGTAGCACTTACATTTACCTACATTCCTAGCCCTATTTCGTTTGTGTACGCAGTGGGTCATATATGCCCGAACAAAATGCCCAATGACCTTTAGAGGTGGGAATCTTCGTAAAATCGAACTCAGCTTTCGCGACTGATGCCTCCTGAAAAAATAAAAAGGGCTGATAGATTTCGTGGACCGTGGTCACAATGCATTCGCTGAAACATACCAATATATTTCAGCAACATACAATTTGTGTATTTTTGTGCTCATCTGGCGACAGCTATTAGTTAGACGGTGCAAACGATATTTTCCTGACAGAAAAATACCTAGCGACTAATGTTTCTTACATTTTGTATTTAAGAGCGTTCTTTTTTTTCATTCTGCTGTCTTGTTAAAACTTTTTTAAATAGTATCCCTTAATAAACACTCAGTCGTGTCAATAAACAAGGTGACGGTGAATGGGCATCAGCTGACGTGGTCAGTTGTGTCGCGGCGCAGCGTGGCCCGCGCCGGCACCCGCCTGTTCATGCGCGGAGTGGACGCTGAGGTACGCTCTATGGTCTAGCTCAAGTGTAGTAAACTCTAACACAGGCCAGTCGTGACAATAGACAAGGTGACGGTGAATGGGCATCAGCTGACGTGGTCAGTTGTGTCGCGGCGCAGCGTGGCCCGCGCGGGCACCCGCCTGTTCATGCGCGGAGTGGACGCTGAGGTACGCTCTATGGTCTAGCTCAAGTGTAGTAAACTCTAACACAGGCCAGTCGTGACAATAAACAAGGTGACGGTGAATGGGCATCAGCTGACGTGGTCAGTTGTGTCGCGCCGGCACCTGCCTGTTCATGCGCGGAGTGGACGCTGAGGTACGCTCTATGGTCTAGCTCAAGTGTAGTAAACTCTAACACGGGCCAGTCGTGACAATAAACAAGGTGACGGTGAATGGGCATCAGCTGACGTGGTCAGTCGGCACCCGCCTGTTCATGCGCGGAGTGGACGCTGAGGTACGCTCTATGGTCTAGCTCAAGTGTAGTAAACTCTAACACAGGCCAGTCGTGACAATAAACAAGGTGACGGTGAATGGGCATCAGCTGACGTGGTCAGTTGTGTCGCGGCGCAGCGTGGCCCGCGCCGGCACTCGCCTGTTCTGAGATATGTTACGTTAGGTCTAAGTAGATGGGTATTGTGTCTGCCATGCGTCACGTGCAACGAGGAGAAGAGAAGGAGGGTTGTTCCTTCCGGAGATGGGTCCAGAGCCCTGGACAGCCGCTGCAAGTTCGCGGAAGTGTGCTCAGGCGTACCCGTGGCGTTAAAGCGTCTTGGCGGCAGACCATGGGGTTTTAGTGGGTAGACCAGGGCCTCATTAGCCCTGGGAGTCCCACATAACCACCCGGGTCCGTCCCCAACGCCCGGGTGGTATGCGTAACGCATTTCCCCACGAAAAAAGGTCTAAGTAGATGAGATCCATTTCAGATTCAGATATTTCAGGAAGCTATTTACCTCCTGGCTACTAAATTTCCACCCAAAGTATATAAGCCTCAATATTTTTTTAACTCCATGTCAATTAAACAAAGGGCAGGCTAAGGAAGAACTTTTGGCCACTGTGAGGAATTGTTGATTTAGTGAAAGTCAATTGTCTGTCTCCTCATAACTAGTAATCACTCCAACTTTCGGCCCCTTTATCTTGAACTGTCACAGAGGTAATGTCAATAATGTAGGTATTTTTTACCATTTTTTTGTCAAACTCATGTATCTAAACTATAGCAGTTAAAGAATCAATCTCACTTGCATGAGTGAGTGAATATGTGAATACAATATACCTTTTCTCAAAGATCTAACGAATAGTATATTACTATAGAGGCCGGGACGAAGGGAGTTGCCGGCCGAAGACATATAGATAGGCCGGATAGGTCCGAGGCGGGCAACCCCGTATTTCCGGCCGAGGTATGTATAATTTACCTCCTAATGCGTCTATACGCATAGTATAGTTAATAGGAGAGGCTTACGTCCAGCAGTGGACCGAGATAGGCTGATGAAGTGAAGTATGTACAGTCGTGGCCAGATAATTAGGAACAAGATTTTTTTTCTCATACAACTGCCTGCAAACAGGGCTTTGCAAATTTTATAATAATTTAAAAAATATTTAACCATTTTTCTTTATCAATATCAGAACTTATCCATGATTAAATAAGGTATACTGGGACGTATTGCAAAGTTCTAAAAAATACCTAACTTGAAAAATATGGATGACGCCATAGACACTTCAACTTAATTAGGAACGATTTCATACATTTTGTTCTTAATTAGGTTGAAGTGTTTATGGGGTCATCCATATTTTTCAAGATAGGTATTTTATGGAACTTAGCAATACGTTCCAGTATACCTTATTTAATCATAGATAAGTTCTGATATTAATAAAGAAAAATGGTCAATTATTTCTTAAATTATTATCAAATTTGCAAAGCCCTGTTTGCAGGCAGTTGTATGGGAAAAAAAATCTTGTTCCTAATTATCTGGCCACGACTGTATAATGTGTAGTGCTTTTCTCAAACATGCAATGTAATAAACAACACAAACATCAGTTTTTTATTCATAGTATTGCATAGTGGAAGAATGTCATGATGCCTGTGCCACAAATTTATTTAGATTGATTCTTTAACTGCTATAGTTCGTAGACCTATCCGTCTATATGTCTTCGGCCGCCAACCCCTTTCGTCCCAGCCTATAGTAATGTACTAATATACAAATAATTTCCAGGGCAACGTAGCAAACTACGTAGAAACAGAGCAAGTCATAGAGCGGGGCGGCGAAAAGTCCTCATTCGTCCAAACCCGTGGCTCTATCCCACTGTTCTGGACGCAGCACCCCAACATAAAGTACAAGCCGGCGTGCGCGCTGGCGCACGAGGACCACGTGGCGGCGTACACCAAGCACGTGAAGGAGCAGCAGCAGCTGTACGGCAGCCAAGTGCTTATTAGCTTGGTGAGTTTGAGGGGAGGTGCGAAGGTTGTGCCTTGGGGTAACCCTTTTGGTTTCAGGAACAGTGATGGTTCTAGAGTTGTGCCTTGAGGCACACCATATGGCGCTTATTCTATCTAATTCTATCTTGACAATGATGGATCTGCTCGTGATTCTGATTTGAATCAGCTGCTTGGGCTGATTCAAATCAGTGAATGATGGTTCTAGAGTTGTGCCTTGAGGCACACTATTTGGCGCTTCTATCTGATTCTATCTTGACAATGATGGATCTGCTCGTGATTCTGATTTGAATCAGCCCAAGCAAGTCCAGGTGTAGAAGAATCAAGGTCTCGGTTTTGTTTAAAACAGTCATTTGCCTCCTAATGCGTCCATACGCATAGTTTAGGAAAGGAAAGGTGGTCCAAAAGTGTGATGATTCTAGAGTTGGATTCGTAGAAACAGCCTCTTAATGCATCCATAAGCATAGGAGAGGCCTACATTCTTCACTGGACTGCGGCTTCGACAAGACGTAGAAAAAAAGCAAGTGATAGAGCGTGGGGAAGTCCTTCGTACAAACCCGTGGCTCCATCCCGCTGTTCTGGACGCAGCAC
>JALPQI010010128.1:0-37488 GCA_025490895.1 Thaumatotibia leucotreta | reverse complement strand
TATTTCAATTTTATTACGATGATGAGTTGATCAAAATGGCTAACAAACTATGTTATAACATTTTTTTTAATTTTATAGATTAGACAAGTAGTATCCTTTTGAAGGTCGCCGGGACACGCTGGATGCAGGTTGCATCTAACCGGTACATGTGGAGGTCCAGAGGAGAGGCTATGTTCAGCAGTGGACGTCCATGGCTGAGATGATGATGATGATGATAATGATAATGACAAGTAAATATTTTATATTTATTTTAAATTATATAGCATTCGAAACTTTTTATAATAGGTACTTTGTATTTCGATAAAAAACACCTAAATCCTTCCATCTAAATGCATGCAAAATAGATCCGATGCTAGTACTTTCCGAGCACTGATCTTTTATTCTTAAAGAGTCCTCACCAAATTCCCAACATTTGAAATTGGATTCAAAAGTAAACACACGCTTACACGACACTTATCTTTTTCCAATATTATTCCTCAAACATCCAAAAAGACATCAATCGCAAACGAATCAGGCAGTGTAATTCAATTCGACTCAAGGGCACGCGTGGAAACCGAACCAATTTGAATATCGCTTTCTAAATCGCTTCAGGAATTCGAACAACAAAGAAAGATATGTGTTGGTGTGTGAGAGATGGATTTTGTATATTATGAAATTAAAACCATATCAAATCAAAATCGTTTATTTACAGCAAAACATATCAAAATGCATACAAATATAGTTGTGCATAATCTGGCATGACATTACTTAACTGGGTGTCAAAATATTATCGAACCGGGTTACTCACGTATTGAAGTCGCCCCCCCGTCGTACCCCCTTTATGACAAAAGTAACACTGAGGGTAGATCTTTCCTTGCATCGCCCCCGCCACCACTGCCCGCGGCTAGTACCCGTTCTAGCAGGGCGCCGGCCCGCAGTACACGTCGGGCTTTGACCGTGAGTGCTCCGGACGAGGACCCTCTTAATGGGTCAAAACATGTTGAGCAATCATCGACTTAAATACATGAGTAACCCGGTTCGATAATATTTTAATATGTTTGAGTCTCACGTTAGTTATAATTCTAAACTTGGGTAGTGTCAATGCCAGACTAAATAATAACACAAAAAAATCCAAGATTATGATATATATTCAGTAATCAAAAACTAATTACTTGTAAGTATTAGTAGTGATAGCGAAATGACGGAAAATAGTAATAAATAGATATACCTACTTAAGGAAAATAAGGAACAATGAATCTGTCAAGCAGGCATTAAAAAATGCCGAATTTTTAAAATTTGTTTTCTAAAAAAATATTCATGTTATGAGATTATGTGTATGATTGTGTTATTGTTAATTGATAAATAAATTATTGGCATTAATTTTATGGAACACGACGAAGAAATAGTGATGAAAATACTACGAAATGAGCTATGTTCTGATGATGATAATATTGATGATGATGTGAGCTATGTTCTCAGTACCCTTTACTCAACAAAAATACTAATACACTAAATAGGACTGAGAGACGTATTTCAATGGCAAAAGAAAGGTCAAATGAATTAAATTATTTTTATATTTTCTTCAGTTACAGCGATAATTATTCATGAAATCAAACTATTGTAACGGATTATATTGCGTATATAAAATTTAAGTACGTCCCGAGATTTAGAACACTTTAAGGTCTCTGCCCACTAGCCCGTACCATATTGTATTGTATTGAAAAGTATGAGACTATGCCCACTAGGACGTTCCGGCGCCGGTCTTCTCATACTTTTCAATACAAAAAATAGTTTTTTGTCTGATACGTTCATGCTACGGTCATGGTATGGTACGGTCAAGTAGGCAGAAACCTTTACAGGGTTTGTGGTCACCCGTAGAGCCCAGTCAGAACGAATTTAAAATGTTCAAGTTCATATCAAAATTATACTTAAACAGCAAAACACCTCAAACAAGAAACATGTCAAACATGTGTCTTTCTTCTAACAAAACCCCGGTGGCGCTTTGCAAATTGAGACTGAATGCCACAAATTACATTTGATTTTATTTCACAATTTCTTTTCGATACATTCCGTTTAGAAATGCCATAACTTATTTCGGATATGAAGAGATTGAAGTTTATTCCGTTGGATTAGGGTTGGATTTAGCTTGGAGGAAGTGTTTCTTTGGTATTTTTCTTGGCTTGAAAACATACGGGAAATCAATGTGCCTACTTTTGACTACCTCAGTATTTAAGCTAATATGACTGTGTACAAAAATACATACCGTACTCAGTTGATCCAAAAACAAAGTTCTCCTTTGTTCAAAGTTTTGATTGGTTACATTCAATAAACATATTATTATGTCAAAGATGTTACTCCGAAATATGCGCGGTGTCAAGAAAAGCGCTATGTCCTACCCATCTTGGCACAATTGAACAATTGTATTCAAAAATATTTCGAATTTTCCATTCCGTTACCGTCATCATTTGAAAAAACTGGTAACAGAATGGAAAAAAACCTTCGGACATTAATTTTCTCGAATCAGGACCTGAAGAGCTCGCGATTCTGAGCGAAAATTATATTAAAACCTCACAAATAAAAAAGGAAATGGGGGAAGGAGGGGACAACTTTGAAAAAATGGCCAATGTCCCCGCAAATAAGACTTACCGTCTTTTATTAACTATGTTAGTGTATACTTTATGTAGCCATGAGATACTGCCACTTTAATCATATACTACTAATACTACAATAGGATAATTGACGTCATGCTCCCCGGCAGAACCACCTGAAGTTTAATAAACATGAATATGTCGAAACATAAAATCTGGGAAGATGCTCTGCGGCAGAACCACGTTACAACAAGGTTTATAAAAAAACTAGGCATGTAGAATTTTTCCAACTGGTCGTAGAATTTTGTAGATATAATGTAGATTTTTTTCGACATATTCATGTTTATTAAACTTCAGGTGGTTCTGCCGGGGAGCATGACGTGATCATTGGCCTCACGCGTGTGACGTGTGAATGCAGGAAGAAAATGTTTCAAATAGTTAACTGTTAAAACACCACCAACAAAGGTGGACAAACTTTATCCATCTATTTTATATAGTTCTATGACTAGCCTAACTAAACTCTTGGAGCTAGTTACCCTGAATATCGTTGCATGTTCCCGTATGTTTTGTCGTCGGCCTAATGTTCGATTGTTGATGTACGTATATCAAACGTGATCTTTTTGTGTCGCTGCTTGTAATGGGAAATGTGTTTAGGCGTAGTGTGGGGAAGGGGCTTAAGGCTGCCTCTACACTTTCCGATTGATAAAAAAAAAAAAGTTATATTTGTCGAATTGGAACATGATTCCTCTTAGCCTTTCGTATGCCATTGTCAAAAATTAATGACCATTACTACTACTTTAATATCTAAAGTCCAAATCGCTTGTGATTGAGACGGAATACCTACAAGGCATACAAAAGCTTAATGCATTTGGTGCTTTCTTTTCTTCAAATTACTAAAAGTTTTGTTTGTGGTGTAAAATATTGACGTAATTTTTTTCGTAGAGACATAGTGATATGCTAATGTCCAACTTCTATAGGTACGCATTGCATTAGGCATCATACAATATGCGATTATGCAAAAGCAGTAACAATACACTTGTCACCCCAAATCTTCCTGCTGGTGTCTTAAGAGTCGACTAAGGGATCGAAGTGTCACTGACTATTATTTAATAGAAGATTGATGATGAGCAGCAGCGTCATCATAGTGGAGACGCTACTGCGATTGCCAATCCGCTTGGCGATTATGGGCATTTCCCTCCTAATGCTTCTATACGCATAGTTAATAGGAGAGGCCTACGTCCAGCGGTGTACATAGATCTACGAACAAACAAAACATGGAAGCCGCACGCCATACTAAATTGCCTTTCAAAAACGGGCCTGAATTTTAGTTGACAACTGTCAACCCCTCTTCAATGCGTCGCGGTAATGAATTTCAATATCAACACAAACTAAAACCACCATTTAAAAATAGTTGTGATTGGTCCATCAAAGTTTTGATTGGCCAAATTCTATAAACGTTTTGTCAATGACGTTGCGCCGAAATATGCGTGGTATTAAGAAAAGCGCTATGTCCTGCCCATCTTGGTACAATTGAACAATTTGTTTTGGGGGCATTTTTGAGATGGCGTTAGACGTCCATGTTATATATGGTCGCAGACTTAGATAGGCTGATAGTGTTGGAATTAAAGTACTGAAATAAACGCAAGTGTTCAGACGTCCTTACCCGTAAGGAGTTCGAAGGGGTCTCAAACGACGTGCGTTATTGATGTCTCTTTTTTGGCGACAGATAAACATGTCTGATCTGGTAATGTCGCTGATTTAACTTAATGTTTGCGTATGTTAATGTGGGTGTGGAGTGATATTGGTACGCGGTTCCATTTTGGTAAGGGTTGTTTTTCGATTACAGAAGAAAAGTTTAAGGATTTTGGTATGTCAAATAAATAAATAAATAATGGTTATTAAAATTAAAATTCGTTCTGGGTTTAAATAATAGTTATTGCTTCAAACGACCTCAATAAAATGCTGTTAGAGTTATTCGGCTTCGTCAAGTTACACCGCGTATAATAAGGTACAAAAATAGAAGAAAATAAATAAAAAAATAATTAAAAAGAAAATTTTCTTCGGTTACCGCGATGAATACACATGAAATAAAACAATGAAAATGGATAAACTCGCGTAAAGAAATGTACCGCTGAGTTCCTGGCCGGTCCCAATATTGGGATACCTTCCTAACAATACAATTACCTTCATAACATACAAAGGAAGGAAATGCTTCTCAGGCAGAGGCGTAAGGATAGAACCGGCGTAGATTATTTATGTCTTCATTCTGGAAATACTTGGGATGAAATAACTGGCTTAATTTGCAAGTATGTATATCAACACTTAAAATTTATTGTCCGTGGTTTAGTATATTTTTCTTTGTGGGTAATTTTGTACTTATCTTTCTTATTTTGATGCAGGTAGATCTATCAAATTTCCTCCATTGTCAGTCATCCGCAGACCACGAACCTTGTAAAGTGTTGGAAACGTCGGAATGAAGTTAAAGTTAGCCCTTAAACAGGCCTGGCGATTTTTTCACTTTCCTATCCTGATTTCGGTAGATAATAGCGTCAATAAAAAACTAATTTCTTGTTTTTTTTTAGAAACATTATTTCCAAAAAAAAAACCCGGTGGTCAATATACGCCCTGTGCTCGTCACCAGGAGGTCCACGTGTTCCGTATGTGGCCACTGCCCTGCTGGCGATACATTGAAGTTTTAAGGGGTAGTTGTTATGTTTACATTTAATTATAGACACAATAAGACCACAATGAAAGTAAGAAAAAAGTATATTTATTTTTATATTTAAACGCTATTTAGCAAAATCCGCTTCAAAACTAACTTATAATTATTATACTTACAGTACGTCTTGAGATGTTTAGTGGGTGGACCTACATGGTGTACAGTAATAAACTTACCCTTAAATTTCACATAAATGCCCAGCCGGGCAGTGGTCACATACAAACCACTTGTACCAAACCGAAACGGGCAGAGGTCATATAGGGCCCACAAACTTTAAGAGCAAAAATTTAAAGTAAATAACTATTACTGTGACCATTTATGACATACTACACTTACATTACCTTATATACTACCAAAATAAATCAACACATAGCACTGACCGTAATTTTTTTCGACACAATAATAGTATTTGTCTGGAGCAACACACAAAATCTGCCACTTTTTCGGTTTTTGAATTTGACAACTAAAACGTCAATGAAATTTGTTCTGACACATCGATTTTGGGTGCGTTCAGAAATCTGTTAGTTTATAGACTATACGTCAATGACATTTAGTGACCGCTACAAACGTTTTGCTCGTCAGAAAAAAATCTTTTGCTAAGTGGTCGCTATGAGATCACAACCTGGTTAAGGGTTAATATACGCGAGTTTATCCGTTTTCATAGTTTTATTTCATTAAAAAGAAAATATTCGCATACCATGTTTATTAATTAGTTTAGGTATCTAGTTAATTGACCACGTCTTTGATATTTATAAAAATTGGTAGAACTTTACCAGATTCCTCTACATTTTTGGTAACAAAAAAGGAATGTTT
Source organism: Thaumatotibia leucotreta (assembly GCA_025490895.1). Taxonomy (NCBI): domain Eukaryota; kingdom Metazoa; phylum Arthropoda; class Insecta; order Lepidoptera; family Tortricidae; genus Thaumatotibia; species Thaumatotibia leucotreta. The sequence continues at coordinate 31,389 of JALPQI010010128.1, read as the reverse complement.
CATACAAACATTTTGGGATATTTTGGAAAATGTGGTGAATCTTGCTCAGCATCATTAACTCTACCAGCCTACCAATTTTTATCAATTTCTAAGACGTGATCCAAATTAATAAACTTTTTAAGAAATGCTTATCTATGGAGTGATTCATTTCGTATCGATCGTCCTATTACCATAATGAAAATGGGTTAACATTCTTTTCGTTGTCTTATTTTGTGTCCCTAAAAAACGTGACGCAGTGGTGATTTTTGTATAAGATGACGTTTTGTTTTCAATTTCTGATGTATAGATTAATATGTAGCGTGAAAAAGAAATACAAGTGCACCGGATTTTTTTAATATACTGAGTCGAAACAGCAACTAAAAGCGTGACAGAGTGGTATGAAACAAGACAACGAAAAGAATTTGATACAAATATTCTGTTCAGAAATTTTTGCGATATTTTTTTTCCAAAAATCAATATAAAACAAATACAAAATATTCAGTAAATAAAATTTTGTATTTGTAGTTTATTATGACAGACGGATACTACCTACCTATGTATATCAAAATATAAATTAGTAAGTTTCCAAGATTATACCGATACCGGTAATGTTTAACTTAAATTAGTTACGCAAATCCTGAACAAATATTCAGTAAAAACCATCATCTTTTTAGCACCCAATCAGAACTTTTACAATAACATCTACTCAGTGTCGCCATCTTTACGAGCGCAGAGTGACAGTTGCATCCCGTAACTGCCGAGTACACTTAGTGATTTTACGGTTATCAATCCCGGTTTTATAACTTTTGTATGGCCTTGTGATGGACTTGTGAGGGAAATTTTAGCATTGAGAGATAGATAAATAAATGTATACCGTTCGTTAGTGGGAGACAAAAAAATATAAACAAATATAGCTCACTTTCCATAGCATTTGACGTCTTTGACACACATGTCGTGTACCACATTCACAGATGTATTTTTATATACAGGGTGGTCCAAACCTTGACGTCAAAAAATTTTTTTAGATTCCTCACGTCATGAGCTATCAAAATATACCCCATGTATGTTAGCCGATTTTTTGTAGTTTTCGAGTTATGAATTTTTGAAAAATTTTTTTTTGAGAAATTCTGGAATGAAGAAATTTATTAATAAAAAAAAAACTGTTAGGTTTTTTAACTAGTTTCTTTTTGTAAAAGTATTACTACAAATAAAGCATTTACTGACAAAAAAATTAGCGTCCTCACTTTGATACAAGTAGGATAAAAAAATACAAAATTCAAAATTTTACGCTAAAAACCCATCAAAATAGCATTAATGTACGTAAATAAAAAAAAATAAAACATATCCCAAGGATTTTTGGTAATGTAAAGATTTCCCTAGACCTTAAACCTTCGTAAAAGCAAAAAAAAAGTGATACTTAATAATGAGGATTTTTCGGAGTAGTCGGTCAAATAAAATTTAAAAAAACTTCAAAATTTTTAATTTAAAAATAAAGTGAAATTTCGTCTCTTTTGTTGTTCTTATCAATAAACAAAGACAGAAAATACCACGAAAACTCAATTTGTGTAGTTATTCAAGTAATTTTTTACTACTTTAAAATTTTAAGCTTTTTTAAGTTTATTTGACCGACTACTCCGAAAAATCCTCATTATTAAGTATCACTTTTTTTTTGCTTTTACGAAGGTTTAAGGTCTAGGGCAGTCTTTACATTACCAAAAATCCTTGGGATATGTTTTTTTTTTTATTTACGTACATTAATGCTATTTTGATGCATTTTTAACGTAAAATTTTGAATTTGGTATTTTTTACCCTACTTGTATCAAAGTGAGGACGCTAATTTTTTTGTCAGTAAATGCTTTATTTGTAGTAATACTTTTACAAAAAGAAAATATTAAAAAACCCAGTAGATTTTTTTAACAATAAATTTATTCAATCCAGAATTTCTCAAAAAATTTTTTTTCAAAAATTCATAACTCGAAAACTACAAAAAATCGGCTAACATACATGGGGTATATTCTGATAGCCCATGACGTAGGGAACCTAAAAAAAATTTTTTGACGTCAAGGTTTGGACCACCCTGTATATATTCATTGATTTAGAATATATAAGTGGATCCCCAAACAGTTAAAAAAAATGGCCCCAAAAAATGGGCTGCAGAAGTAAATATTGCGGTCCTTTTGCTCCGCTATTCAGTTCTGACAGTGGACATTTGGTCACCTTACGGTATAGCATCATTATTTCTTAAACATAAAAAGTTTCTACTATTTTGCGGTGTTGTTTGCAAATTTGACACTTATTGCTCACTTCACAAAGTTTTTTATTCTTTGAGTTTTTTTTATTATAGTTTATTGTAAGTGAGCGTTGTTAGCTTCAACTGAAACATGATAGAAATGACTTTTAGTGCCACTTTTCTTGGTTTTTTTGTTTGGCTCTGTGCGTCCATTTATTATTTAATGTAATTGTATATAAATAAATTTAAATAATTTAAACTAAAAATGTAGAAAACTCAAGGTTTTAAGTTGGTGATAAAACCGATTGTGTTCTAAAAGTGCGTCAAAGAGAAATATCAGATTTAAGATTTGTTTTTTTTTTCCACTGCCGTACGGTATATACGCCAACCCTTGGTACCATAGACCACTGGAGAACTATGTCAAGATGAAGCTATAAATGTATGTGACATAAATATCTTTCTATTTGATTTGGGTCCTTCTACCTGGGGTTCCAATTGGTTAACAATAGCTACTGCAATGACGCAAATGACGTGGTCAGCATTTTTCGAATACTGGTCCTATCCCTGTCCTTTCAAAATGAATGCCTTTACAAGGCACAATCTTACACGAATCAACCTAGACCCACATTAAGCTCAATGAAGGCTTGTGTTGTGGGTATTAAGTGAAAATATAATAGAATAGCCATGATCAAGCTACAAATATTTGTGGTAAACGCATAAATAAATACCTTCGCCGCGCCGGGACTCTTAGAACTTCAGAAGCCGTACCATGACTTTGGAAGTACCTATCGGTAATATTAGGTTTTACTTAGTGCCGTGTGGTGACGGCAGTAAGAATACATTTGTCACCACCCCAACTCCTCCTGCGGGTGTCGTAAGAGTCGACTAAGGGATTGAAGTGTCACTGACCACTATTTGATAAAAGATTGATGATGGGCAGCAGCGTCATCATAGTGGACACATTACTGCGATCGCCAATCCGCTTGCCCAGCGTGGCGATTATGGGCATTTACCTCCTAATGCGTCTATACGCATAGTTAATAGGAGAGGTCTACGTCCTGCAGTGGACTATCATAGGCTGATGATGATGATGATGATGAGGTTTTACTCGGTACGCAAAGCAGGCCATCGGCCATCGCGCAAAGCAGGGCATAGAATGCATTACGTATCGAGTAAAACCTAACGTATCCTTTATTTTTCAACTTATGGTACGGCTACGTTTTTGCAATCGCAGTAGTCGTACCATGACTTTTCAAGTATCGGTACTCTCCAACTCATGTTACGATTACTGTTTCAGGACGTACATAGGTCTCACCTCAGCCTTAGGGTACGGCTCCACTGACGCGGAGCGGAGCCGAGCTACGCAAAATTGACCAATTACATTCTTCAAATTCGAATTCGGAACACTTTGATGCGGTCTCATTGGCCGAGCTCCCACAGCTCCGCTCCTCTCCCGCGTCAGCTTATTATCATGAGAGATACATCTGATCCGTCATTCGTAAATCCGTCACGGCACCCATATATTTCCAATGACAGCTATAAACGTACGATACCACAATCGTGGGTAGTGCACAGTCACATCAAGGCAAGGTGTCGACAGTAAAGCCGGGGCTGTAAAAATCAGGGGGCAAATGGCAGGTATAAACATTTCATTACTTACTTGTGTGCGAGAAAAATTCTTGCTCGGAGTATTAAAATGCTGTGAACATGTGACTGGTATACATAGTAGTATAGCTTTAAGCAAAGTCGAGTTTTCTATGGGAGCGGAACATTCGTGGAAAATTTCTGCTTATCGAACTAAATACCAACGATTTCTTAAGAATCCCTTATCGTTTCGCTAATTTGTTGGTCTGTATGTCACAGCACTTTAACTGAGTAACTATATATTTATGATTAGGTTGCGTATTCAATCACATTGCTGCATTACATAAACATCGATATTGACACTGTCGATAAAAAAAACTTTGTACTCCTAAATGCCGATGTCGGTGCGACAAAATATAACAGGGTATATTTTGTGAGTCGCCACTTTTGAATATAAATTTCTAAAAAAATGGTTATTTTGTGGCGCATGATTTCATAGGTTTTCAAAAAGTGTAAAAAGACAGTAATTTATAGGACGTAGCACGAACTTCTAACGAAAATTATTTTGAACATAGTCGTTCAAAAAGTGTTTCAAAAATAATATTTTCAGTAATAAAAGGCCTTTATTGCCTTAAACAATTCAAGGTTAAATAATTTTAAGGAGATAATCGAATGTTCTTTCCTTTAAACTTCGAGATATTATAATGTTTTTAGTACATAATTTGATACGTCTTTATTATTAATACTCTATGAAAGTTTTTCGAGTGAGTCAATAATAATAATTGAAAGTGTTTATTCGCCTCCAAAAAAAAATATGCATAGCTGTTCTAGATTATTCTAGGTACTTCATTCCTATCTCCCAGTTATTATATGGAATATCATTCATGCACCTGCCATAAAGTTTGTAATGGTCCATTTTCCCATACGTTAGGTGTTTCTGGCGCAAATGGGACGGACCACAGTAAGTGCGACACAGTAATGCAAGAAGCAGGCAAACCAGCATGTCAACATGGTCATACTGTCGGTAAAAATTAATATAGTTTGTCCAACAATCTCTGTCAGTAAAAAGCGGCAAAATATTTTTTTTCTATGGGCAGCAACTCTTCGCACTTTTATTTTTAATATCTCGCCTTTTTTACTGACGGATTGCTGTGCCGATGCCATTTGCTGGCGATCAGACCTGCTGCACGAAGAATGATATTTTATTTAATTTAACGTGACGCATATTTTGTGCATACAATGGCCTTGTTTAAAATTATTATTATTATTTATTTATTCATGAAAACACAATTACAAAATTTTACATAAACATTCAGTGCGCCAAACTGGAGTAACCAGTTTAATGGCGCTACGCTCAATTCTCACTTAACTAATTTTACAATATCGTGTTTTACTACCTATTGTTAGTAGGAAGAAGGCATGCATTATGTTAGAACATTACAGTATGTTATCACAGTGAGGGTCTCCCCAAAGAGCGGCAATAATATGTAATACCAAAAATAATCTATCTAGTTCTAATAAAGCCCACACGGTGGCAACACACTGTGTGCTAAAGTAGGTATGTAGCTATCGTTACGAAGTAGTTTGTAATTAATGGCAGGTTTTGTTCAAACTTTGTTTCGTTCGAGAAACGATTTTAACATTTGGTTTTTTAATTTTCGTTTATAAGCTGCTTTAGTAATAATTGTATTTTCGTTCGAAGACAAAAATGGTATACTATTATAAATACGTGGAATTATGTAGTGCAATGTTCTTTCTCCATAGTAATTACAGCATTGTGGTTCTATGTAATGAGATCGGTTTTCAACTCTCAACGGCCTTTTGTTTAACTGCCTAAGCATTTTATGGTCATTGCACCCGTGGTGGTAAAGAAACGGCCAAGAGCATGTGGAGTTACGGTCAGGGTCTCAGTTAGGGTTTTGGAGTTTTTTGTTCATCTTACAATAAATAGAAATCGTAAATCCTGCGCCATGCTTGATGATGATGATGAGTCCTGTAAGCTTGACAAATGCTTGAAGCCTTATAAAAAGCAATTCAATGGGTGTATTTCAGAAAAAGAAGGAGTTCTTAGATATTTTTTTCTTTACGAGAAATGCATAACGCATACCGCCCGAGTGCGGAAGGTGACCCAAACAGTTATGTGAGACTACTAGGCTAATCAGGCCTAAGGTGTACGCACTAAAAACGCCTCTGTATGCCGACTCGTCACTATTTTTGGGTGACTTATAAGAACGCTCTCGACATACGCTGATCAATCCTTCCCATTAACACTTTCATTGCGGACGAGTGCTACGCGCTACGATCGTAGCCGATCCCGTGATTTTTCCGCTTTGTATCGAAAATGTTCCTCCCACAGAGAGCTCCCCTCGGTGTTAAACAACCATCACATTATACTACTGCTCTTCTCTGTACTGTATATAGCACAATAGCACAAGTTGTGCTATTGAAAGTTCGGACGTCGGCGTCCTTTGTGCAGCACGCTTTGTGCCGTCTGCTGGCGATCGGACCTGCTGCACACCTTGTCTTGTATAATGGCCTTGTTTCGGAAAACTGGCCAGGCGCATGTCGGGCCATGCTCGACAAATTCCATAGTTAACGTCAGACTCAAATATTATTATTCAAATATTTTAGAGACAGGTAACTAACGTGATTTATATAAGTCGATAATTGCTCGACATGTTTCGATGACATCGATGCTCTGAGCGATCGCTATCAGCATTCGACCGCACGCTGCAGGCGATGAGACCTGCTACACACCAAGATTCAAGATTCAAATATAATTGTTCAAAAAACACAAGTCAAAAAACAAATTATACATTACAAAAAAGACATAGCAAAAATACATATTCATTAATTAAATAAAATGGGAAACATATCGTAATATTAATCTCACAGAATAAAACACAATATCAAAACAAAAATGTCACACAAATTATACATTACTTACATTAGGTATACACGTTAATTAAAGAAATAAAAAGGAGAAAAATAGAATAATAATGATAATCTAGACATGTCAATGATCGTTATAAAATTCCTTAACGTTATAAGCTTTTCTTAATAAAAACGTCTTAACGACAATCGTTCCGAAGGGTACACTTTAGAAGACAAGAAACGCTCTGTTATAGATTTACTGAGAGCTTGGAATTGCATTGCGTAAAAGTTACACTCTTAAGTTTACTATTAGTCAAAATGATAACAGTACAAGAGTCAAGAAAACACAAACAATACCACGCAAAACATTGTAAATATACAACTATCCTATTCCAAGCATTTCTGTGGGGTAATAGCAGCACCGACTCCCACAACCTCTTCCTGCTCCAAAAGCGATGTATTAGGATAATAGCCAACATAACTCAAACAGAGACCTGCAAACCACATTTTACAAATTTTCTAGTTTTATCTCTGCCGTCACTATACTATACATACTGGAAATAACAATCTTCGTCAGAAATAACATTCATTTATTTAATTTTAGCAATAGTTCCAGAAGAAAAGATTATATCAACCCACCGGAACAATTTTTAGACATTTATAAATTATAAAGAAGGCCCATTTTACCAATCCATAAAAATTTACAATAAATTACCTAGCCGCATTAAAAACATACAATACATGACCGAATTTATAACAGTGCTCAAAACTATACTATTACATAAAACATACTATTCTGTACAAGAATACATTGAAGATGATCATTTGTAAACTGGAACATTTTGCTAATTCTGTTACTTACTTACATCATACTTAAATAACTTAGGTATAGATATAAGTACAAGTAATATACTTTTGTAACTAAATAGGTATTGTATAACTGTACCACCTACATTTAATTTTAAGCTAGTTTTAAGTTATAACTGTTAAAAGAATATTTTGCTACACCCCAACGGGGTCCATGTGATACGTACGATCTTGTAACACCTGAAATACCATGGTATGCAATAAACATATTATTATTATTATATAAGCTTTCTCGATATGTAATTTATCTAGACTACTCGTGTGTTGACGGTGCACGGTGACCGTGTGGTGACAGCAGTAAGAGTACCTACATTCGTCACCACCTCCACTCTTCCCACGGATGTCATAACTTTAGATGACGCAAGAAATGTCTTTTTACTGTGGAAGTTGAAAATCTTCACTGTGTATTTGCATAACTCTGGCGTAGCTACAAAATAAAATAAGTAAACACCAAATTAAAACAGACTTTCTCCAAGATCCCATTATTAGACCCCAACTTGGTGCCAACAGCATCATCTCGGGGTTATAACGGGTACGACTTATTTTTTTAATTGTCTTATTTTCCTCCTAAAAGTAGCCCTCATATTTAAAATTCATTTATTTACTTTTCACGTCCATTATTGGGTCACCAACTTACATGTGTGTGCCAAACGACTCAATCGGTCCTGTAGTTTCGGAGCTAATCGGCTGTAACTGAGGGACAGACACGCGAGTGATCCTATAAGGGTTTTTCCCTTTTGAGGTAACCTTAAAAACAATTGAATTGAGAACATCCTTCTTTTTTAAGTTAGTTGGAAATAAAATAAAAAATAGTGAAGGGGAAAAACCTGAGCTACTCATAGTGATGTACCTATTATATTTCGCATCCCTGTCTTACTATATCAAAATAAAACGCGCATCCCACAAAACCCAGAGTCCATATACATCCAATATCACTTTTATTTCACTTTGTCAAACCGACTCATAAAACAATGGTCTCACAATTTGTGAGCAATATGTGCACCTTAGGCCACGTTATTAGCTCCATAAAAACAGCCCTACTTATATGCCCGGGATTGACCATACTTTACGGCCAGAAAATAGGGACAGTAAAATTTTTACGTCTATCCCTCGGTTTGATAACTTCGTAAATGAATGGGAAAAATATTAGTATGAATAAATGAATAATTCAATAGGGGATGGCTTGTTTTGGAGGGATGATTTGTGACGCTTTTTTGTATGAAAAAACAACGTCTTAGGTAAATGAGCTAAGGCATGGTTACTCATATATAGAATTCCCACAAATAACGTCATATTTTTCTTTGATCAGAGGTCCATCTTCAATTAAGGTGCTTTGGGGTATATTCGACATATTTTTAGAGGAGTGCAGAATATGATAGGGTTTGGGCTTGCAAGTCACCCGAAGAAGTTTTCCTTTCAAGAAATGAGATCCTTGTAAAATTGGATATATTTACCAACTTTTGTGATAACAGCGTTTCATTACGTTGCTTGATTTTGGAAATGAATTAAATTAAATATAATATGAAAATTGTAAAATTGAATTAAATAATTAAATAAATATCTTTAGATTTTAAAAATAAAAAAAAAAAAAAAAAAAAAAAAAAAAAATTAAATTAAAACAATAAAATATTTTGAATACCACTTTTTATGGAGTGGGTAATTTCGAAACCCGAAAGGAAGAGGGGTAGCTTAACATTTTCGGTGGAATATTTTCATTTTATCGAAATATTTTAGCGCAATTGATCATTTTCTGGCTTTATCAATTTACATCCAAAGTAAGCTTAATTCCCGACTGCTTTATAACTAATCTCGAAGTCATACGTTACTTTTGTCTTAAGAAAGAATAACTTATGGATAAAATAACATCTAATGGAAGTCCTTACCTATTTAGCATAATTTTGTTCGTTCCACGGCGACTTCTTTGCCTGCTATGACGTTTTTGATAACATTAGTAATTTCTCTTCACTTACCGACCTACTGTAAGTGACTCGTAAATACGTTTTATACTTTACACTTGCGGGCATATTGCGGGCCAACTCGTAAAAATCCGACGATCCACGCAATAAACCATATATCTGCGGCTGCCGAATGCGAGAAACGTGACATCAGATGACGCGGGTGAAGAAGGGGTTAGACATGGCAATATAAATAAAAATAGGTAGTCAAAGTCAAAGTCAAAGTCAAATAATTCTTTATTCAAATTGGAATAGCAACAAAATCTTTTGAATCGTCTAGGTATTAAAACTACTAAAACTACTTCCGGTTCGAACCCTACACCGCTGACCCAAGAAGAACCGGTAAGAAACTTGGGGGAATTTATTTTACAAAAAAATCATGGTACATCTTACAACTAACATGCATTAAAAAAAAACATAAAATTGATTTTAAATAAATTGAAATATAATAATGATAACAACAAGAGATTTAAGGTAATTTTCAGTCGTGTGGTGACGGCAGTAAGAATACATTTGTCACCACCCCAACTCCTCCTGCGGGTGTCGTAAGAGTCGACTATGGAATTGATAAGTGTCACTAACCATTATTTGATAAAAAACTGATGATGGGCAGCAGCGTCATCAGAGTGGACACATTATTGCGATCGCCAATCCGCTTGCCCAGCGTGGCGATTATGGGCATTTACCTCCTAATGCGTTTATACGCATAGTTAATAGGAGAGGCCTACGTTCAGCAGTGGACTATCATAGGCTGATGACGATGATGATGACGTAAATTAAAACAGTTTGTAGAGCAGATGGCCAATGGGTTCAAAAGATGCTCGAGTGGAGACCACGGTTTGGCAAATGCAGTCCATAATTATAGACCACGAGATGGACAGACGATCTTATGGAGATCACCGGGAGACGCTGGATGCAGGTCGTTTGCAACCGGTGTATGTGGAGGTCCAAAGGGGAGGCCTATGTTCAGCAGTGGACGTCTTATGGCTGAAAGTAAAGTGATGATGGAAGTAAAAAGTATTTTTAAAATATTTTCTTCGGTTACCGCGAGGATTACACATAAAATAAAACTATGAAATCGGATAAACTCGCGTATATTAACTAATTTTAACTACGCCAGTTTTGCCGTTTTCATATTTTTATTCCATGTTTAATATTTTTATACTTAAAACAAAAATCACCAATATAAAGCGTCAGTAACTAGGCTGAATATCGAGGGTTGAAAGCCAAATTGGTTGAAGGAAATTTTCGGTGTTGATTACTTATCTATGTAGGTAATAGAATAGGTACATAACTATAGACATGGATAGAAATGGCAAAGTGCGGGTACAATTATTACCTGTCGCAGCAGGTCGAGCCAAGATGCAATTCTGCAATCGTATACGATAAGCGATAAGTCACGTGACTACAATAATGTATGGAAAGGTCACGTGACTCTACGTGTGAATCTCACTCTTATCATGTCACCTTTATGACTTATCGCTTATCGTATACGATCGCAGAATGGCATCGGCTAGGCCTCCTGCGACAGGTAATATTTGTACTCGCACTTTGCCATTTCTATCCATGTCTACTACCTTTCGTCTAGGTAAATACAAAGGTATAAAAGTGAGTGATGCCGACCAGTCCGTCGACGCGTCGGCTGATGGGTCCGCCGTGAGTGGAACGCGTAATGCGTTCAATTTACGCGGATTTGAGGATTGAGGAAATAGTTGAGGGACGTTATATACCTACTGAACATAAGGACATCTGAAATTTAAATATAAGTTATACTTAACTCTTTCACGAGCATGGAATAAGAAATTCAATACGAAGATTTTGATATTTTTAAAGGTCGCCATTAGGAATATCGTATACGTAGTAGGTACCTTAATTTTCATTGTCTGGACATAACTACATAGTTGTTGTTTGAGAGTTAATATTTCTGTTCTTCTTTTACTACTTAAGAGCCTGGCTCTTGTCGGTGGAGTAGACGCCATTCCATTCATTGTTCTGCTAATGTTTTGAGCTCCTGGTACGAGACTACCTAAATTTTCTCCTTCACTTGGTCCAAAAATGCTCGCCTTGGTCTCCCTCGGCCCCCCTTCCCTTCCACTTTTCCTTCAATTACAGTTTCAATATAATTGTCATGTCGTAACAGGTGCCCCAACATAATTCCTCGTCTGTTCTCAATCATCTTTATTAGAGATCTCTTCTCTCCCCTATATCCTATCCAATACTTCTTCATTCGTTCTTTTCTCAGTCCAACTTATACCCTCCATCCTCCTCCAGCGCCACATTTCAAACGCACACAACCTCTCCGTGTCTCTTTGAGTTAATGTCCACGTCTTGCTTCCGTACCAAGCTATACTCCAGAGATGTATTTCTGTTGCCCTAGTGAAAAAGGTTGCAGACGTTGCAGTCAATTGCAAAAATACTAGTATGTATCGAAATAATCCTTTTATGAATATGTTCATCATCATCAGCCTATGTTAGTCCACTGCTGGACGTAGGCCTCTCCTATTATCTATGCGTATAGACGCATTAGGAGGCAAACGCCCATAATCACCACGCTGGGCAAGAGGATTGGCGATCGCAGTAATGTGTCCACTATGATGACGCTGCTGCCCACCATCAATCTTATAGAATAATGATCAGTGACACTTTAATCCCTTAGTCGACTCTTACGACACTCGCAAGAGGAATTGGGGTGGTGACAAATGTATTCTTACTGCCGTCACCACTCGGCAAATATTATGTTTACGTTTTTTATTAATTTGTTACGACGTTGTTATTACACACACACAAATTTTAACTTTTGTACCTATTTATTCTATCTAGAATGACTAATCTGTGAATAGCCAAACTTTATACAAATACGAAAAAACTATTTTAACTTTTGTACTTATTTACTATATATGTATAGAATGACTTATCTGCAAACAACCAAACGTTATACAACTACGAAAAAATCTGTAGGTAGGTATTTTTACCCACTTTGACACGCATTTTTAAGTTACTACCCGAACTAAAGTACTTTGCTTAGTGTGTAATTCTTTCCCTTTGGGCTTTTCCAGAAAGGTCTAAATTCACAATTTTCAAATCCATTGCACTGAAACTAATTGACGCAGATAAATTCGGACATTTTCGTAAAAATATACAGTCCACTGCATTTATAGGTACCTACGATCGGTTGTCAAACAGGGGTTCATTTTTCACCTCAACTCGAAGTGTTAATCGCCAAAACAAAATCCTATCAACTGCTCTCCCCTCCGGTCACTTTTTTCACCGAGTGCCGGAAGTATGTAAATTCGCCCCATGATTGGGGCAAATTGTTTTATCGGAAGTTGGCGAAGTTTTTTGAGTGTGAAATTGGAAGTTGGGGTAAGTGAGTTTGTAACGCCTTGTAAAGGGAATTGATCGTTTGATCGCGAGAGTGACAAGCGTTTAGTCTTCATTGAAACATTTTGCAGTTTTTTTACTGAAGTGAAATTTTACTTACTCATAAATAAATTGTAATTCATATTTCGAAGAAGGTTTCTGATTATTATCATATCTGATTATCATATTTCAAGAAGATCTGCTGGGAGACCACCGACAAGATGGTCCGACGACATCTGCCGAACCGCAACAAAGCAATGGATGCGATTAGCACATGACCGAGGAAAGTGGTGTAATAAAGAAGAGGCCTATACCCAGCAGTGGGTGGACACGGGCTGAATAGAATAGAAATAAATAAATTGTATATGAAACTATCTTAACATTACACCTATAGATTTAAAACAGGTCCCTGTGTTGGATAGTGTCAGCAATTTCTCGCTGTAACGCAATGCTGATACGTCGTGCGAGGACTTCACCAGCTCTTCGGTCACGAGTTACTTTAACTAGACGTTCTGCAATTAATTTGCACGTGCTGGTGCCCCATGGACCCATGGATCTAAATTTACTACACCAAACGCCTTATGTTCAGATATTTTTGAACGCTACGCTACTACGTATCTGATAGCGATTATACTCCTTGATGCTTAGCCAAGCTGCTAGTTTTCCTTCTCTGTCACTCGTACATATTAGTACGACAAAGACAGTTAGCTGCCTTTCGTTTAAGATTGACGATTAAGCGTTAGTGATTGGCAACTTGTCTAAGCACCCTTGCCTTGTACAGTCAAGTGCAAAAATAAGTATCGAAAGAATCCGTTCATAAATATGTTACGACGTTCTTATTACACAGAATTAGAGTGCACTGGGACATATTTCTGAACGTTTTTTGTATACCCCTAACAAGTACCGAACACTGGTTTCAAAGTCTAATATTTTAAGAAATGGTACAATTTAAAAGAAGACTAAACTTGTTTATTCTTAATTCGTTATTATTTTACTTTACTAATACCTACTCGAATATAAAAAAATAAGATATTTGCTTGCTACATTCAAATCTTGGGAATCAGACAGTCAATCAATTATCTAAACGCCTATATAATGTTTCATAGCAACCTTCAGTCTCCGTACAAATGCCTAACTATTAATGTTAGTAAATTGGGCGTTATCCAAAAAAAACGAAAACCTGATATCGTCGGGGTTATTGCAATGCCGCATATCTCTCACATGTCAATAAGATTCTTATTTCAAACATAATTCTATGGAATCTAATCTTTATCTGCATGTGTTAGTTACGCGGTATTGCACTATGTCCGACGATATGCAACTTCAATCTTTGTACGAAATATTTATAGGATATTATTTTCTATTATACATATAGATCGAATCATCACGTGATACTGATTCGAATAAGCTGTCCACATCTGAAGGAATCAGGGTTTCGGTTTTTTTTTGGAAAACGCGGAATTACAAAACCAAAGAATACAAAGCATGCATAAAATACATAATTTACTCATAAATTGCCAGGTTGAGTTGAGACATGAGGCATACAATTACCGTTTTTGATGATTTCTTGTCTTGTTCTGTGACCAGAAAACTCAGGAAACAATTCTAGAACTTTCCAAAACATAAACAAAAACCTGGGTTTCGCAGATTTTGAATTTTTTGGTTTTGCGAACATCAATTGTAAATTTCGACATTTCTCTCTGTTAAGCTGCATGATGACGCCTTCAATGGAGTGAAAGATGCTCATTTACGGTTGTTAACATTTGCAGTTGGCCTACTACTACTTATACATAATATTCACCTATAAATTATAGGTAAACTCGCGTGTATTCAGTCACTACCCGCGACATGAGTAGGTGGGTCAAAATTCTTTTCGTTCTCTTATTTTGTGTCTCTAAAAAACGTGACACAGTTGTGATATTTTTATGAGATGATGTTTTGTTTTAAATGTTTGATGTATAGAATAAAACCTAGCGTGACACAGAAATACAGGTGGTACCGGATTTTTTTATATACTGAGTCGAAACAGCTACTAAAAGCGTGACAGACTGGTAAGAAACAAGACAAAGAAAATAATTTTGACCCAGGTAGGGGCCATAAACGCTGTGTGCTTGATAATGGAGACCTAGGCTCTCCGAAGCATATGCCGCGTGACTATTAAGTACACGCAAGTTAAACCGTTTTATTATATGTAAGTACAGTTATTACGTCTCATGAAAGTTACAATTCAGCTGAGTCTAAGTACTTCCTTATCATAAAATAATTATATTATAAGTAGCTTAGCAATATCTCCTCTCAGTCTCTTCTAACATCTTCAATTTATCCTTCTCTTCTTCTTCCTTCGTCTTGACAGCAGCGAACCTGGGTGGCTCCACAATCTCCAGACTGAAGTCTTCGGTGACGGGATCTGGCTTCGGAAGTGGTGGAAGTAGGTTCTTCGGCTCTTGGTATACCCGAGCCTGAGGTGGCTCCGCTGAAACACAATGTTTTATTGTAATGAGGTCTTTTTGATGTGATGAAGACAACTGAGCTCTCTGCCCACCTGATGGAAAGCGGGAACTGAGGCCCATTTTTTTTATGTTGGCTCAACAAAGCGGCTCCACTCCACCTGATTGTAAGTGAAAAGTAGAGCCCAAATCGCGGCGGCAACGAACAGGAGACAAGCAGTAACCTGTCAGTTGCCACCGCCTTGCTGGCCCGCTAGATGCTTCTTCACGCTTCGTTTAAAGGGTCCCAACTTATAGGTATGCGGAAACACATGTGCATGGACATAGTGTCCAAAGAATCGCCTATGCGCTGCCTACCCTGTGGATTTAAATGGATTGCTATGCCAGTAATTACACCGGCTATCTTACCCCCAAGCCGGAACACAGTACTAACTATTTAGCAGCAGGTTAACGGGTAAGATAGTGGTAGGTATCCGGGCGGACCCTGCACGAGGTCCTACCACCGAGTCTTTCGAAAAATCCGCAGCTGCGGCATACCACGAACTTCGAAATCCGTCGAGGATTTGTCTCTCTCACTTTGTTCGCGGTCGGACCGCTGCACTCCTATGCCCTATTATTACGAACTCCGATTTTTTTACGGGACCACGAGTGTAATTTTGCTCCCAAAACGTCAAAGGTAATTTTATAAGTATAATTATTATTATACGCAAATTACCCCCTTATTCATAAACGTTTGTACTTAACAAGCCCCTAATAATTGTTTGTCCCTTTCGGTTTTAACAATGTGTCCATAAGAGCAAATGGGACAAACAATTATTAGCGGATTGTTGAGTTAACAAACGTTTATGAATAAGGGGGTTAGTCTTTATCATCATCATCATCATCATCAGCCTATGTTAGTCCACTGCTGGACGTAGGCCTCTCCTCTTAACTATGCGTATAGACGCATTAGGAGGTAAATGCCCATAATCGCCACGCTGGGCAAGCGGATTGGCGATCGCAGTAATGTGTCCACTATGATGACGCTGCTGCCCATCACTTACATCAATCTTGTAAAATGGTCAGTGACACTTCAATCCCTTAGTCGACTCTTACGACACCCGCAGGAGGAGTTGGGGTGGTGACAAATGTATTCTTACTGCCGTCACCACACGGCATGGTTAGTCTTTATTTCGTTAAAATACTTAATAACCTATTTTTATTATCTATCACGTATAACTCACGTTCAGTTTTCGTTGTTTTTCTATCAAGTTGTCCTGTTTCCCTATCCATGTTTTCCTCTTAACTTCACACAAGTAATTCACTGTTTCCTCGTGTTATCTTTCAATTATTTAATTAACTTCTGCGTTTACTTTATTATAAACTATATTATAAAGGTAATGTGAAACACGTTTGATAAGCAATGCAGTGCATCGACAACTGAATTAATTTAATCATTTTCGTTCCCTATTTACAATAACGTAAGTAAAAATATTATCATTCTATATCAATCCATAATGTCTTTGACCAAAACATAATTTTGCAATGGTATAGTGCGTATGATTATCAATACTGATAAGTTGGTGATTTCCCGAACTATACTGAGAAATTAAATGGATGATAAAAAAGATTGTAAAGGAGTGAGTAGAGACAAATTATTGATGTAGAGATAGTCAATTTAAGTAGATTCAGAAAACGTTGATGTAAATGTAAACGTTAAAATCCAGACGTAGATATAAGTATTATAATCTAACTTTTATGACAATTATTAATTTAGCGTTAACTACCATGACGTAATTATTTTTTGTTTTTTTTTGAGCAGCAATGTACGGCGTACACTTATCACTAGTGACAGTTGTGACATTACGATGTTTATTATCAACAAACAACAACAAAGGTTTACGTTGCGTGCTGAATTATTTTATATCAAAAAAAAAGTTTGCTTTTTTTAAATAATTTTACGATAAATATATTAATTAGTGCCTATACTTAGACCCCATAAAGTTTGCGGTTATATCAAATATACACGCTGTATACTACTACATATTTCCTACATACATACATAATGATAATGATATTAATGATAATATTTTTTGTATACTCAACTCAACAAACACATATCACATTATCACCATGGACTATGATGCTGCTGCTGACCATGAATTTTCCATAAACGAATATTCAGTGACTTTGACTACAGGATTGAAGTGACATTTCCTAACTGTTACTTTATGTTATTCATAAACATTTCTGTAGAAAATGGATACATTTGTCATCTGCTCATAGTTTTCCTTCAAGCGCCTAAAATGTATACATAGCACACTTCTGCACTACTTCTCTGTAATGCGAGCGCCTGTTGATATCATTAAAAAAAACCAAACCTATAAACCTGCCTTATTTTATAATCACACACTTTTAGAACACATTCTTGGACTTATCACCAACTTAGTGATATGTATAAATTTTAGGCCCTGGAGCTTTTGGCAATAAAACCAAGATTGCTCTAAAATTGCGTCATTATCATTAAGAAAAAAATAGGTTTGTTTACTTTTTTTTGGATTCTACTGACGAATGGTCTACGTGCTACGGGCTTGGCTTATGGGATGGGTTGCAAAAATAAATACTAATACATATATCTATACTTGCTTAGCCAATTAATTTATTCATAAATAATTCTCGTAATTCTGAAACCGATATTACTTAGCAATCAAAATTTCAGCCATTTATCGCGCACTGCTGAGCATAGGCGAGAGGCCTTCTTGTACGCCACTCATCTCGGTCCTGGGTCAAACTTAAAATCATGTTACGAGTCTTTCCGGTGGACATTTTAAAAGTTAAGGGCTATGAGAGTTAATTTTCTTATTAAACCCTTATTGTCATGCCAAAGGCACTCCTTTCCTATTGAATTGTATGATAAAAATCACGACTACACTCCTACCAGTTACTTACTATTGGCCACAGGAAAGAGGGGCTCTACAGTTCAGCTGAACACGCACTTTTTCTTTCCTGTGGTCCATAGTTAACAGCCTGTGGACAGGTAATAATGATTTTTATCATACAAAGCAATGGAAAAGGAGGACGTCTTAATGAAGATTAGGCTTTCATAAGAAAATCAAGCTTTATATGCCTTAACTATTAGATTGTCCACCGGAAAGACTCCGAACATGGGTTTGCGTTTGACCCTCCTGAGCCATTCTAACCCAGGATGCTTAGACAAGTTGCCAATCGCTAACGCTTAATCGTCAATCGTAAACGAAAGGCAGCTAACTGTCTTTGTCGCACTAATATGAAAGAATGACAGAGAGGGAAAACTACGATACGCTACCAAGCGCTAGCGATTGGCAACTTGGCTAAGCATCTAGAAGTGTCCCGCAATCTTACGAATGTCGTCGACCCAACGAGCCAACGGACGCCCAGGGGCTCTTTCATCCGAAATAGGCCACCAAACCGTGACTTAGCAATATCTAGTTTTATCCTCCAATAAATTCTTCCTGTTCTCTTTTTTCTTCTTCAGAGCCACAAATCTTTGAGGTGCCACGGGTTTCAAAATGACTTCTTCAGTTACTGAGTCAGGCTTTGGGGCGCCCAGGGGCTCTGTTATCCGAATTAGGCCACCAATCCGTGACTTAGCAATATCTAGTTTTATCCTCCAATAAATTCTTCTTGTTCTCTTCTTTCTTTTTCAGAGCCACAAATCTCTGAGGTGCTACGGGTTTCAAAATGACGTCTTCAGTTGCTGGATCAGGCTTCGGAAGTGGGGGTAGCAGGTTCGATGCTTCTTGGTATACCCGTGCTGCAGTGCTTACTGAAAATATTGATTAAGGATTGATAATAAAAACAATAATACAGGGTGTAAGCACCATCTGTACTGAAAAGCTATTTTGAGTAACACCATCTGTACTGATTCTGTAGTTATTTTCAGATTGTGCTTTTTACGCACTAGTGTGAGAAGGGAATAATTTCTTGTCAGGTCAAAATTTCTGAGGACCATCTGTACTGAGATACGTCGTGCAATAACCGTGTGAAAAGAAAATTGGTAACTCGTGTCGATTTAAACAGTCCATTAGGTAGTGTTCTCATTTATCGTTTCGACTTTATGTTAGTCTGTTTTGTATCTCCAAAACTTTTTATCTCATAAGTCGATTTGAAATGAAATGAAAATAATTTATTCCAGACTCCGTCCCTAATACACATCATCATCATCTGCAGCCTATGATAGTCCACTGCTGGACGTAGGCCTCTCCTATTAACTATGCATATATAGACGCATTAGGAGGTAAATGCCCATAATTGCCACGCTTGGCAAGCGAATTGGCGATCGCAGTAATGTGTCCACTATGATGACGCTACTGCTATCATCTTTTTTCAAATAATGGTCAGTGACATTTCAATCCCTTAGTCGACTTTTACGACACCCGCAGGAGGAGTTGGGGTGGTGACAAATGTATTCTTACTGCCGTCACCACACGGCCAAATACACATACAAATTAAGAAATATTAAAAATTATAAGTAAATACATAACTGTCCCTTTTTTGACTTACGTACGTACTCTATGTTATTTTGTTAGTTCTGATAAAACTTACCTTCTGGTTTTGGCGCTTTCCTCTCTATTTGTCCTGATCTATCCATAGTATCTTCTTTACACGATAATATATAATTATATTTCCCTCACATACGAGATTTGCGTGTTATAAATTCGTTTCTTTTTTACACGATAATATAATATAACTATATTTTCCTCACTTACTAGATTTGCGTCTTATAAATTCTCATGCAAATATGTTTCGTACGATTCTAGTCTTTGCTAATTTATTTCACTGAAACACTAAAGCGTATGATTACTAACACAGTGCATTGGCAACTGATTCATTTCCTCAAGGCTACTCTTTATTTATAAAAACTTGTAAAAATGCTGCTAATGCTGTCTTCCAACCGTAATAGCTTTGATTTAAAGTTTATTTCGCAATGTATGATAATACAGTTGAATGGATTCTCGAATACGGTGAATTCCCGAACAGAATGTATAATGAACTCTATACTTACTGAAAGTTCATAGTTGTCGCTTGCGATTGGCTAATTGCGTAATAGCAGTGTTTGCACTGCTGTGTTTCGGTTTGAGGGTAAGATAGCCGGTGTTACTGGCATAGACAGAGGCAATCCATCTACGTCCTCAGGCAGCGCATAGGCGATTTTCTGATCGCTATGTCCATGGGCCTCAGTTCCTGCTTTCCATCAGGTGGGCTGATAGCTCAGTTGTCTACCTTTGTCACATAAAAAGAAACTGTTATGCGGCTCCCTTGCACCAATATGTAAGTACAAGCGAAATAAAAATAATGCAAGATAATACACAGGTAGTGACATGGCTTAAGGGAAAATTCAGTGCAATTATTGTGATAAGTATTTTTAATTATCGGGATTAGCAAGCTGAAGCGCAGAGCAGATGGTCGATGGGGTCGAAAGGTGCTCGAGTGGAGACCACGGCTAGCCAAACGCAGCGTAGGACGTCCACCCACAAGATGGACAGACGACCTTATGAAGGTCGCCGGGACACGCTGGATGCAGGTCGCATCTAACCGGTACATGTGGAGGTCCAGAGGCGAGGCCTATATTCAGCAGTGGACGTCTGGCTGAGATGATGATGATGATGAGTGTACCCTATACCTGTATCCCAAGATATTTATTTAAACATTTTAATTTTAGACACGAGTTTTTTAGACCTAAGGTACCTATAGTTACCGATTTCTAAGAAATTTTTATTAAACTGCTCACATTTAGTTCAGAATATAGGTAGAAATTTCTGATAAACATTAAATCATCAGCCTCGTATTGTCAAGACATCCTAATACATAACGAACAAGAACCAAGTTAAGGGGAAGTTTCACAATGGCGCGTCCGAGCGCACCGGCCGCGGAGACTTCGCCTTAAGTTTACAACTTAGTTTGAATGCGATTTAATATAATTATGACCATAGGTGTACTATAAGTTTAAAGGTTTTATTTATAGAGATAGGTATAGCCTTTTCAATTAAATAATACCAACAGGCTGTATGGATTGCTAAAACATTATTTTTATGTAAGGGATTGCATATACGACAGAAAATTGACTGGGTGGCTATTCATGACATTCATGTTTCGGATAAAAATTGTCAAATTAGTTTGAAACCACGCTGGAACGGCATTCGCCATATGCGCTGGAGTTGCATCTTGCCGGAACAACTCATATACACGGTGCTCGTGAGCATTCCGAAAGATTTTAATGCTGAATTCCTGACCATATTTAGAGTCTTTAATGTTTCATAAAATTTCCTGGATTCGGTTTGGTTTCAGAGATAATGAACCTTTTTTCGACGTATCTCGTCATAAAACTTATTTGTGATTACAATCCTACCACAATGTGTTCTAATATTACCACACCTTTTGTTTAGAAATCAAAAAATACGAATGACGAAATAACCTGTACCTAAAACAAACAATTAAAATACATAATTTAAACAAATTGATGTTATGATAAAAAGTACTTTAAATGTTAAAATGTATTCAAAAAGTGTAAAAAAAAAGATTTTTTTTTTGGTGGAATTGACATTAGGTCTCATAATATTTTTTGTTTATTTTAATGTCTAGAATGTATAGTTAAAATCTCTCACAATGCTCGCGAGCACTGTGTATACACAGTAAATACTAACGCAAAACCTTACATGCCAACTCATGTTACGGCTATAGGGATTTAGGGAAATTGTTTGATTTCGCCGCAAATCTGATCTTGTCCTAGATACCAACATAATCTATACATGTAGCTATCGTTTTTCCGGTTTGTGACACATTTATCTCCCATGACATGAAATGCCATGAGTAGTTACAGGCTGATTCAAAACTTGACGACAATAATCGGCACTAATAGGTACTAGTTGAGCTTAACGCGTGGTGACGGACAGTACAAATACATTTGTCACCACCCCAAGTCTTCCCGTGGGTGTCGTAAGAGCCGACTACGGGATTGAAGTGTCAATGACCTTCTTGATAGAAGATTGATGATAATGATGATTTGATGATGGGCAGCAGCGTCATCATAATGGACACATTACTGCAATCGCCAATCCGCTTACCCAGCGTGGCAATTATGGGCATTTAAATGGGCATGGAATACCGGTATTTTCTCCATACAAAATAACGGTTCTTTTTTCGTTCTTTTTTGGTCTTCGGTAGGTATAACTTGATGAAGTCATTTAAAAACACGATGTTTTAAATTATATAAAATATGAAGTAACATAAAGAGCATAAAACAATTTTTTTAATACCGTACTTTTATTTGTCATTTACAGGCTCGTGAACACACCTTTATACCCCTACCTTAGAGATGTCAATTCCCTACAAACGCATTCGGGCATACACGCAGCGCGTTTTCGGATGAAATACATGGCTGCCAACCTAACTTAAGATTTCATTTCTGATGAATGGTAAACCATAGAGGAGCTTTTTTTTTTAATTTGACGTCGCCCGCCCGACCTTGATCATTAATTTTATTTGAAAATAAGTGTTTGATCGTAGAAAAAGTATTGTATGCAACATTGCTTCGTCAAAAAATGCCCTTCGCCTTCGCCTTGCGGCTTCGCCTCAAATTGTTACCCTACCCATGCTACTCACCTTTTTTGACCTCTCTTAAACAAGGGTTGCATATAATACTATTAAAATATTTTTTCTATTAATATATTGGCTTTTTCAATGTTTTTCTAAAATACAGGTTCCGGTCTCTGCTTACGACACCCGCGGGAAGACTTGGGGTGGTGACAAATGTAGTCTTAATGCCGTCACCACAGATTTGGTCAAAAACTACTTAACCCCTGGAACACCGCTGGCATACATTTGCTTGTTGAATAATTACTATAATTATTTTATATTATAGTCCAATTGGCTTGTGACCGTTCTGTCACAAGGTACTCTAGGGGTTAATAGTGTTATTTTGCAAAAATAACACAACCTTTACTAGTTCCATCATTTGATGTTTCTGTATCTCCGTTTTTGATCGAATCTAGTATTCTTACCTAAATCGTAGTGATAGCAAATAAAACAGATAATGTATCCAAAGATTGTGTGGGACTGATATGAAGATGTAAAAAAATATCTTCGTAGGTAATAGAGATTATTTTTTTAGTTTTAGTGTAGATAATAATTATACGGTGTGTATCTATTATACTGGCATTTATCGAAACCGAGGTATGTGATACAGATTTCTAGCCAAACCGTGAACATTATTCGATTCAAAATGCTAATTTTAAAAGTAATAAATTTCTAAGAAAAGTTAATGAGAAGCAATGTACTTCAAAATGAATCGTTAATTTGCACTTGACAATGACAGATCGCAGCCACTCACAACTTTTGACAACTAAGCAGTACACGCGTTACTTTGATCGTTCGGAGGAAATAAAATTAATTGTACGGTCAATTTAATTATTTGTCAAATGTTAATACTTGAAAACGATTGCTAGTAGGTAATGCGTATTATTACCCATTTTCGTAAAAGCTCGGGTCATGGAAACACACTGTATAAAATAATAACTTAGGTAGGTAGGTACACATTTTAATATGGTTTATTTATCGATTATTATAATATTGATTGAGCAGTAGGTATCAAAGAAGCTCCCATCTTACAATTAATGAATAGATCAACATGAAAAAAAAACACCCAACCTATTTCAGTACCTATAGTTCGTGAAATATAAATTGGTAACTTTCCACCTACATTATAGTAAAAATAAACATTCAATTTATATTTCTCGAACTATACCTACCTATGTACAAAAAATAAAATAAAATCAAAACCGATTTCTCCAAGATCCCATCATCAGACCCCGACTTCGTACCAACGGGGCCATTTCGTCGAATTGAGCACCTCATTTTTTTAAGTCGGTTAAAAGAATAAACAGACGTCATGTAATCAATCAAAGTGCACCTCATTTTGACGTTTGTTAGTAAAACACAAAAGCAATTAACGTCAATTAACAAATGCTGACCACAGACAACTGAGAACCGTTTCCAAAAACCGCTATCTCCCTCCCACCAACCTACATTCCAAATCTACCATCTCGCACAATCCGTTCGGAAGTTATCAGAAAAAAGACGTCACTGACCTCAATCGGCGGTACTACGATAAAGTCCCATTTGAAACTATCACATTTGTACACAACCTTAAGTCAACGAGATAAAGTTCAAATTCGCTTCATAATGTTATTGTTATTATTTCTTCTAAGTGAATAAACCATCAATGCTTGCCAAATGGTCAGTTCAGTTGCGAACCGATCGCAGTACGTACTGGTCGAATTCTATATTTGAATATTCAAAATTGTGAATTAACGGTGTTGTGTTCGAAATTTGAACGTGTATTTGGATTGTTCGCACAATTTTTGAAGGTTGGTTTATTTTTAATATGTGTTTTATTTTTGTTCTTTACGGGAGTCTGCCACGTGTTGTGTTTTTATTATTTTATATTTGTTTATCTCTTTGTCAATCATTGTTTTAAGATAAGATTTATTTAAATTGATTATATGGTAGATTAACCGTAAGTAGGTCTTATTGCGAGTCATTAAGATAAGTTTAATTTTAATTAGGTACACTGAAATCATTTCCTTATTTGGATACACAACATGGTGCATATATTTTTAAATAAATTATGTAAGTATGTTCATTTAACTTTTCAACCACTACTTTCACCTGTGAAATCGCGAAGCATCTTTGACCGTCCTTGTCAAATTTAAGTAGAAGTAAGTTATTGACAAAGGTTCAGATACTTACTATTAATGACTGTAACCTAATGCCAAATAATTGGAAATGATAATTATCTAATTTGATAGTACTTCATCTACTTGCGATAAAAGTTAAAATATTCATTGAGCACAAAATTTAATGAAATAATATTGAATGGATTATATCCAATAAATATACTATGTAATTATTTACAGCTTTTATTTGAGGAAAATAACATTAGGTACCTATATAAACGGTAACATATTAAATGAAGGGAACACGGAAAAAACATGTCCAATGCTTAAAAAAATCTGGGCAAATTCACACTTTATTCTGTTAAAAGTAAGGTGGTTTTTCCTTCTGTAATTTGAATTGACTAGACATGTTCTTTCCGTGGACCCTTCAAATATACGCTCATGAATAATTTAAATAGAAAATATGCTCATTTAAAGATTGATCTTCCTGGAAGTCTTAGGTTTGGAGCCTGATATAAACCTACTCACGTTTCAAAGGATAACCCTGAAATACTCCAAAAAAAATACTCTTCCATAGAAAGTCAACACAGTGTCACTATAAAGATTTACCGAAATTACAGTTTCAAATTAAAAAATAGGAGTCAGTATCAAATTTTTTCCTTTAATTAGGTGGCCTTTAATTTCTAGCTTTGGACAGGAGGCCTCAAAATATCTTACATTGACCATTTTTGTTGCTATTTCAATTTGAGCATTAATTTTACAGCTTCTTCTAAACCCCTTTATAAGGACATACATCTAGGTCATCGTCAGATTTAGGTTACTGTCTTTCCGGTGGACACACATAAGTTATGGAGTTTGCTAACTAATTTTGCGATAAAACAATTACTGGTACAACTAGGTTCCCCGTTCTACAATCCTATGTAATAAAATCGTAGCACAGACTTATAAAAGCTGTTATATAACACGTTCGCTTCCGGTGTTTCACTAAGTGCTAATACTATGCCGATCGAAATTATCTGATAGAACTCCTATGCCATTGATAGGCATGTGTGACTGAATAGATTGTACTCTTATGCCAGTGACACAGCACTTGTGTCAAAAACGGTCGTATTTCTATGGCACTGGCATTGGAGAACCTGATTTATGCTAGTAGTATAACAATAAGGTTACTCTGATCACGTTTGTGTGTCACTGGCATAGGAATCAGATTTTGTTGGTCACACACGCTGTGTCACCGGCGTCGAACGTGTTAACTTTTGACCACCGAGTAGACAGCTTTTGTTTTTCCGCCTGACAATGACCCATCTATTCCTGTCAGATTTACGAATCATTGCGTAAAACTACTCTAGAGTTCGAGTTGAATGACCCATGGTTTTCGGCTAGGCCTTGAGGAAAATACCTCAGGTATTATTATTTGTGTTGGCTGGCAACAGTATGAATGGAATATGTAATCATCATCATCATCATCATCATCATCATATAATAATAAATAAATGAAATGAAATGAAATATCAGCCGAAACACGTCCACTGCTGAAGATAGGCCTCCCCAAATATTGCCACAATGACCGGTCCTGTGCCACCCGCATCCAGCGGACTCCTGCGACCTTCACTGTAATAATAAATGCTATAGGCTATATATACCTATTATGCCGCTAGTATTTTTTCATTTTACCGTCACTTCACGTCATCAGCCTCTCTTAGTCTGCTTGAAATAGGCCTCTCCTATTAACTATACATATCGACACAGGAGGTAAATGCCCATAATCGCCACGCTGGGCAAGCGGGTTAGCGTTCGCAGTAGGAATATTCATTGACACTTCAATCCCATCCCAATGGACTCTTAAAACACCAATTCCCAGTCATCTCTTACGTTACGAAGATTTGGGTGAATATCTGAGCGTTTCTACCGCCTAATTTTGGTGGCATCATTTTTGCCGAAAATCCTAAACATCTCAATGTTATACTTCGTCATTTATATAAGGTACCGTGCGTCCTTCAAATGACCAAGTAGTACATTGTAACGAATAGAAACTTCGGCAAAAATGATGCCACCAAAATTAGGTGGTTGAAACGCTCAAATATTCACCCATTTGCGGTGGTGATAAATGTATTCTTACTGCTAGCGGAACTTTTATTTTTTACTTCATTTAAGATTTCACCAGAAAATACATTGTGTTCATATTTCGTTCTATCAAAATTACGAATCATTGTGTAAAGGTACGGAGTTCAGTAACCCATGTTTCTGCAGAAACCTTGACATAATGTTAAAACGCGTAGCAGGCTCGTATGTAAATTTAACGCGTTGTCTAATACATTGACTTTGTTACTCAGAAGTCCAATGTACAGTCAACCAATTGAAAGAAAGAAAAGAAAAAATAAGATAATAATTACCAAATTAAACATTAAAAAAACCGACTTTAGCCGATTTCTCCAAGATCCCCGATTTGTTTTCATCATTGGTTTCCTCAAATCCTACTTTCTGAATGCAATTCTTGTAAATGAATTAAAATTACCAAAAGCGCCATATATGTATGCTATGTACCTATAACATTTGAAGATATCCCTCGATTTCTCCAAGATCCCATCATCAGACCCCAACTTGGTGCCAACGGGACCATCTAGGGGTTATACACGTTCGATTACAAAAAAATCAAATTGGTTCTCGATTCTCGGAGATACCGGATAACATAAATTCAACAAAAAAAAACAGTCGAATTTAGAACCTCCTCCTTTTCGGAAGTCGGCTAATTTTTTTTATATTTGTGACACTAACGTAATATACCTACACATTAAAACACAAAATAAGCATTTAAAAAAACTTATTGTTGGTGCCACAAAATGGTCTCCAATTCAGCATATTGCTGGGCTGTAATCACAGTCCAGCGTTGGTCTTCCATTGGAGCCATTAGCAAGGTCACGGTTGGTAACATAAATTAAAACTGGCATGTTGGCAACCCTATTAATTAAAACCCTAGGCCGTTCTAGAACCTTGTCAAAATTATTCGAAATTATTTTCCTGAATTTGACTAACTTCTGCTGTTCAGATTTATTTCATCCAATACAATAAAATTATCTACGCATGAAATGACGTCGATCTGCAACAAAAATTTTTTTTATCAATATTATTAATTTTTAGGTACAACTCGCAATTGATCAAAATTTTGAAAATACTCAAATTGTTATCGCAAAAAAATACCTAATGTCTCCTAAGACAGCTTCCTTGTATCTTCTATAGTTTCCGATTTCCCCATACTGTCCCACTTAAAAAAAACACTCTGTATAATTATGTCAACCACAGCGTCCGAGAAGAAAGGCAAAGAGCTGTTTTTTTAAATATAAATATTAAAAAAAAAATAGTTTCATGAAAAATAATAAATTAAACGGCAGTGGCTACTTTATTTCGTGGACGAGCCTTAGTAGTCATATTCCTATCATATAAGAGAGGAGGCCTGTGCCCACCAGTGGGACATATAAAGTCTTAAATATTAGTCATTAAAGTAAATTATTTCACTAATTCGTTATTTTATTACTCAGCTAATGTAATTGTAATCTAATCTATCATTATCAAATTGTACTTTACAACGATTTTTTGATTCGTTAAAAGCAACTACCGTATGTATAGGTACTATTTGTAGCCGTACCATGACTTTGCAAGTATCGGTAACGTAAGGTTTTACTCGATACGTAAAGCAGGCAATCGCGCTCGCTCCAATATGTCAGTACAAACGCGATAGAATGCATATATCTGTATTAAGTAAAACCTAACGTACCTATCCTTTATTTTCTAACTCATATTACGGCTAAAGGTTTGCGTTTTTTTTTACCCATAGTACATATTATTTTCAGCCAGATGACTGACCCGGGTTTTTCTTATCAATTTGACATTTCTCTGTCCACATGCGTATGAGCATCTTTTTTCTTAAATCGGCGTAAATCCCCAGAAAATGTGAAAGCGTGTGAGTCATCGAATTCACAACGTGATACTTGTTGAATGAAACATTTACGCTGATACGTGCGATATTTCGCATTCTAATGTTTTAATGCAACGTGCCAATATGTACTTGGGTGAGCACGTTATTCAAAACGAGTGTTTTACGATTCGACGTCTCAGACGTGTTTTAATGTCTATTGTTTTGGACACGTCCTTCTTTTGCCAAAATCATTGCTTGACCATCAATAGTCATGTCCTTAGGAATCGGATAAGAGGCGGCTAGCACGTATTGCTTGCCCCTTAGGCCTGGCCACGACATTGGTCTAAGACGACCAGCTTATAGCGGAAAACCATACATGCGAAAGGGAGTTCCGATATCAGTGTCTTGCTCTACCTTATGGGTTCGCTCGCCACCGGTCGCCTAGCCTTGTAACAGATTGTAAAGGAATATTAACCAAAATAAATCAAAATCTAAAAACGGCTCACGCGGTGTGGTACCAAAGATGCTGGCAACTTTACCCCGCTGGATCGCGAGGCTGATCTGTCGAGCGAGGTAGCTGCCAGCTCTTTGGTCTCCTGGGTATCTTCAAGTCTCTTAGAAATTTCTTTGAAGGGACTATAAACACCAGGGCGCTATGGACCCGGGGGCGGGGTAATTAAATGATTTCTCCCAATTTGGTAAATAAATGCCGCGTCATGATGGTAGTAAGAATACAATATACCCCAACTCTTTCCGTGGGTGTCGTAAGAGGCGACCAAGGGATTGAAGTATCACTGACCATTCATATGAGGATTGATGGTGATCAACAGCGTGTAATGGATACATTACTGCGATCGCCAACCCGCTTGCCAAGCGTGGTAATTAGGTCAAAATTCTTTGTTTCATACCACTCTGTCACGCTTTTAGTTGCTATTGCGACTCAGTATATAAAAAAATCCAGTGCGCTTATATTTAATTTTCACGCTAGATTTTAATCTATGCATCAAAAATTAGAAACAAAACATAATCTCATACAAAACTCACAACTCTGTCACGTTTTTAGGGATACAAAATAAGACAACGAAAAGAATTTTAACCTAATTATGGGTATTACCTCCTGAGGAGAGGCCTACGTCCAACAGTGGGCTGACATAGGCTGATGATGTCATGTGATAAATAAATAACACCTTTCCGCCATTTATTAAATAAAGGGATTGAAGTGTCACTGACCACTATTTGATAAAAGATTGATGATGGGCAGCAGCGTCATCATAGTGGACCCGTTACTGCGATCGCCAATCCGCTTGCCCAGTGTGGCGATTATGGGCATTTACCTCCTAATGCGTTTATACGCATAGTTAATGGGAGAGGCCTACGTCCAGCAGTGGACTATCATAGGCTGATGATGATGATAAAATAATTTGATCTGTACCACAGAACTTGAGTTACACAATAAGTGGAGCTAAACGTAAGGAGTTCCGCTTTCACTTTGTTTGTAACATTGCCTTCTGTGAATCACTCAAATATGTGTCCTTGCCACTCCAGTCCGCGGATGTTCGATAAAATGCCTCAACTAATCAAAATTACTTGCATAAAAACAAATACAACACACTTGATGGCTGATATTGAGACTAGGTTAGAACTAAGGTTGCCAGGATGCTTAGCCAAGTTATCAATCGCTAACGCTTAGAAGCGTATCGTAGTTTTTACTCTTTGTCACTCTGTCATTTTAGTGCGACGAAGACAGTTAGTTGCCTTTCGTTTACGATTGACGATAAGCGTTAGCGATTGACAACTTGGCTAAGCATCCAGACGTACTGTTACATAAAGTATTGTACTGTATTTCGCTTGTATGTACTGTATTTACGAGTAGAGAATGTAAAACCGGTTACGGATTGTATGAAATAACCGATTAAAATGGGTTATGCCCATATAAAAATAATCGGTTTTGCATTCCCTTAAAACACATAAAGTACCTACGCTAAAAAGCTGATTTTTTCTGTATTCGTATAATCATTTATTAACAAAAATATAGAAACATAAAGGATAATTTAAAAATAAATAAATGCTGTTTTTTTTAAGAAGTTTAGAACAGCATAAAGATTACCTACTTATTACAATAGAAAAAAACTGGCCAAGTGCGAGTCGGACTCGCGCGCAAAGGGTTCCGTACCATTATCAATTTATTATTAAAAAATTACAGTTAAATCAACCTACCTCAAAAACTATAGGAGATAATTTTATCAAACCAAAAATCGTTGATAGAGTTTATTAATGTGCATAACATATATTTTTTTCAAAATTTTATATCGCGTAGTTTAAAAAATAGAGGGGGGGGGGGGACACATTTTTTCAGATTTTGAGACCTGATATCTCGAAAACGATTTGCTTAAATAAAAATGTGATGTATAAACCTTCATATCATTTTCAAAGACCTTTCTATTAATACCCCACACGCTTATGTACAACTAAAAAAAAAATTCTATCC